>CM056737.1:53314778-53620268 GCA_029844215.1 Przewalskia tangutica
TGCTAAAATTTCGTTCAATATTTTGGAAGAATGTTGTCATGTTTGTGGAGGTTGATTGAATGAACTCAAATATTTTTTTCAATCAGATTGGGTTTCATTTTGTCAAAAAAAATTCAACCGGTGGGAATATTATTCAAGTCAATTTTTTTTACATGTGGATCTAGATCCGATCCGTGGACCCGGTGGATCCGATGGATCCGGATTTGGATCTGATTTATATGGACCCGATGGATCTGAATCTAGTAGGATTCGGTCCAGATCCGATCCGTTGTCATCTCTACTTCTATCTTCCTGGAGAACATAAGGTCATTGTTTCCAGGAACTTTCCTTGAAGAAGAATATGTCTACAAGGAACAGAGTTGCACAGAGATAGAACTTGAAGAAATTCAAGAACCACGAGATAACATAGAGGTTGAATCCTTGTCGAATGACCAAGGTAAGAATTCAGTGGGAGCATTTGGCGAAGATTGGGTACTTCGAGTACACCCTTCGGCCAGTGGGAGTGTTGCGAGGAACACTGTAGAAATGCAAGATCCTCATACACAACTCTTGGGAGCAAATGCAATGGTTGCAACTCATCCCATTCAGAAAAGACATGAAAATGATATTCCTGAAAGCTCTTGAGTTGGTGGATTAACCAACGCACAAGAACCCTATCACAATGTAACATATCGGCATCGAATCGCAAAACAATCAACTCCGTAGGTCCACTAGGACTCATCGTCCTCCTGAAAGACTAAATCTACTTGTGGAAATGCACAGTGAGATAGATATTTTCGATGACAATGAGCCTACAACCTATAGCGAAGCAATGTTGGAAATTGATTCGAAGAGATGACAAGAATCCATGAAATCCTAGATGGAATCTATATACATCAATCAGTGTGGAACTTGGTTGATTTGTCAGATGGGGTTAAACCCATAGGGTACAAATAGGTCTTCAAAAAGAATATTGATGCATTTGGAAAGGTACAGACTTATAAAGCAAGGCTGGTGGCTAAAGGTTCTAATCAACGGCCTGGGGTCGATTATGATGAAACATTTTCACATATTGCTAAGATTAAGTCCATTCGGATTTTGCTTGCAATAGCTGCATATTACGATTATGACATT
This sequence comes from Przewalskia tangutica, assembly GCA_029844215.1. NCBI lineage: Eukaryota > Viridiplantae > Streptophyta > Magnoliopsida > Solanales > Solanaceae > Przewalskia > Przewalskia tangutica. The sequence goes on from CM056737.1 coordinate 53,315,892, forward strand.
TGGCAGATGGACGTCAAAAAAACGCTTTCCTCAATGGTAATATAATTGAGGAAGTATATATGAAACAACCTGGGGGTTTTTCATCTAAGTCCATACCAAATGTTGTATGCAAGCTACAAAAGTCCATTTATGGACTTAAGCAAGCCTCGAGGAGTTGGAATTTGCTTTAACAAGGCTATCAAGTCATTTGATTTCGTCAGAAGCAAAGAGGATCCTTGTGTTGAGAGTATTGCCTTAATTATTATATATGTAGACGACATATTGATAATGGGAGACAATAAGACTCTCATGCGGGCTGTCACAGTCGGTCTATAATTCTATATAGACAAAGTTTTTAGACATTTTTCTATGGAGAATTCCAATAAAGGCGGTCTACCTATAGGTCAAGGCATCAAGTTATCTAAGAAGGATAGTCCTTCCAATGCTATAGAACTTGAGCGCATGAAGAGGATCACATATGCTTCGGCTATAGGATCGATCATGTATGACATGACCTGTACTAGAACAGATGTGGCCTTTGCACTTAGTACGACTTGCAAATTCTAGTAGAATCCTGGGGATAAATACTGAAAAGTAGTCAAAAGTATTCTTAAGTATCTTAGACGAACTAAAGATTACTTCTTGGTCTATGGTGGAGAAGAAAAACTAGTTGCTACTAGGTACACTGATGCTAGCTTTCAGACAGATAATGATGACTTCAAATCTCAGTCTGGTTACACGTTCATTTTCAATGGTGGAGAAGTGAGCTGGAAAAATTCCAAACAAGTTACAACTTCTGATTTGACAACAGAAGTTGAGTACATTGCTGGATCGGAAGCTAGTAAAGAAGCTATCACGATTTCTGAGTTCCTGAAGGAACTGGGGGTAGTTCCGAGTGTCAGTTATCTAATGACTATTTATTGTGACAACACTGATGCGATTGCACAGGCTAAGGAACCAAGATCAACAAACAGAAATAAGCATGTACCAAGAAAGTACCACATACTCATGGAGATGGTGGAAACTGAAGAGATTAGATTAGACTATGTTCCCACAAACGATAATCTAGCTGACCGACTTCATAACTATTAAGCTTAGTTAAGCATAATGATCATTTTGAGAATATGGGCATTAGATACGTTGGAGATTGGCTCTAGGACAAATGGGAGATTGAAAATATATATATGTCCTAGAGACAATCTGTATTAGGACAAATGTACTTTATACACATTCATATTATTATTAATGGAGATTAATATTTTGACATTTGCAATTATTGAATTATTAGTTGATTGTTTATAATATTCTATAATATGCATCCCTAGATGTTACATTGTTATTAATAGTGTGAGATAAATATTGATATTATAACGTAAATCTTAAATAGCCTCGGCTAATGATCATCGAGAATGGGATATCGATGATATATGATATGTCGACATGTGGTCTGCATCATATCCTTAGAGGATGTAGTATGTCTTACCTGCTACGAGTTATGGATACTTGTGATGGACACATGGATACTTTGGAAGTATTGGTATACCCTGCTGATATATTGTTTGTTATACATGTCTAAAGTATGATCAGCGTGTGGGAGATAGAAGTTCTTAGACTTGAGGTCGATACTCACATTGTCTACAGAGTAATGTACTTTGATCATATCCTAAGATCAAATGTCTTATAGTTTGAGATACGGCTTGTATTGGGTATATTACAAAGTGGATTAAATGTGGTAGTTGAGCCAAGATTATGATTCATTTCTCGAATGTATATTCGAGAGAGCACTCAGTTTCTCAGTTATATTAGGTTGACTAAGTCGTTGACCAATGCAATAGACATATCTAGGATATGGTCTTGTTGTCAACTAATATAGATGAGATATAATGATCAAGTCATTTGGATAGATACTTGGCAGATTCTAAGCTTGATCAAGTGTGTCGTGAATGAAATGATTTTTTCTTCCCACATAGAGGTTCAGTTTACCAGATTTGTGTAACTATACTTCACATATTGAGTTCATCTCCCGGCGCCCTCTAGGAGTTCCGTGTAGACCCTAATATGATTAGTGTCTATATGTGAAGGTCTGTAGGGTAACAGTAAGTCAATTATTCTGTCGATCTAAGGATGTACTGAGAGAATATAAATGTTCGATTTATGATCGAGACATTCGAATGAATAATGATTATTTAATTAAGTCGATATTGGATTTCAGATTTAATTAAAATGACAACGAGACGACGTCCTAAAAATGGACTAGGGCGGCGCCTGGACAGAGGGCCGCGACGCTTCCCATTTTGAGCCCCGGTGCTGCCAAAGCAGTCGGCCAGTCTGACTGACCCACTGCGCCTCATTTTCTGGGTCTGGCCCATATGTAACCCTAGCTGCGTTTTAGACCTAAAACACAACTATAAATAGAGAGTTTAATTCATTATTAATACACTTGATTTTAATATCATTCTAAGTCTTAGAGACCTAGAATCAAAATATTCTCTCTCGAACTTCTGCCTGATTTCCTAGCTGTCTGAAAGAGGATTACATCGGAGTTCTAGAAATTTGCAATCGAGGATCAATTGCGTGCGCACCCTCAGACATATACTAAAAGACTCCAGATTATTCAAACTGTAAGTATTCTATCGATGTATTACAGTTATTATATACATGTTATCTGATTGCATGTATTTTACATTATTACATAATCATCTTGCAGTTCATCATTTGTTGAATTTGAAACAAAATTTTCAAATTCCGCGGCGTACACGAACCAAAAAAACCCTACCATCACTACATAACTTTTCTCTGTTTCTTTTTTATCAATGTTAGAAAGCATAGTCTCTATTTGATGTTTGTTGATTTGTTCTTCTAATTGCTTTTCAGTTACCATAGGTTCAACTGGTTAAGAGTTGCTAGAGCTCCACAAAGGGGAATATGCAGGTAAGTGTCTACTCCTATGTACGTTTTCTTCATTGAATTTGTTTTTTTGTCTTTGATGTGTTTCACATTCTATTTGCATCTGATACTCTATTTTGGTGAGTTAATTGTGCAATCCTTCTTCGTTTATTGAACTTTTGTTGTTAGTGATGACAATTTGGAGCGTATATGTTAGTTTACTGTTCTTTTGAATAATTTCTTGCAACACATAAGTGCATGTCACCAATTGTACTTGATTTGCACGTGCATTATCACCTCACTTGAACAAAAAAAAAAAAAAATCTGCCAGTTTTTGTTCACATTTTCTGAAGATTTATCTTAACTTTTTGCTGGTTAAATGAAACTTTTGGAGTTGTTTTTGCTGAAATCTTCTTCTACCGCTTCTTTTATTCCAAAGAAATTGGGATTTAAGTTTCCACTACTTTAGTCCTTATCCATTCACAAAAATTTCCAAATGTTCATAAGCTATGTAGTGACATGTACAATAGGGTGATGGAATTAATAATAGGTTAGGCACACTAAACCAAAACGATATTATATTTAAAGGTATTATTTCCTCCCTCTCAGGTGCAAAAGATTGACTGAGGAATTAACCTTCCAGGATACAAAATTTATATTCTCATAAATTCAAAAGTTACACTAACGAATTTCAGAAGCAAAAATCGCACGTATAAAATATAGACTTTAAAGAAAGAATAAATTTCAGTGAAGGAGATTTTCAGAAGCAGAAATTGTTTCGGTAATGTATATTGTATATTTTATTTCTACAAATCACTGAGTATTTATGGATACTCAATGCTTGCCCCGAAACGTTGCAACATATTCACGAAAGAATATTTCTGTTGACGAAACAGAATGTCAAAACGTTTTTACGTTTCGTCCCATGTCCCCCTTTTAAATATTTATTTCTGTCTTTCTTGCTTGCTTATATAGATATAGTATATTTCATTTCTGCAAATCACTGAGTATTTATGGATACTCAATGGTTGTATATATATATATATATATATATATATATATATATATATATATATATAAGCAAGAAATAAATATTTAAAGGGGGACATGGGACGAAACGTAAAAATATTTCGGCATTTCTGTTTCGTCAACGGAAATATCCTTTCGTGAATACGTTGCAACGTTTCGGGGCATATATAAGCAAGAAAGAAAGAAATAAATAAATATTTAAAGGGGGACATGGCACGAAACGTAAAAATATTTCGACATTTCTGTTTAGTCAACGGAAATATCCTTTCGTGAATATGTCGCAACATTTCGGGGCAACCATTGAGTATCCATAAATACTCACTGATTTGCATAAATGAAATATACAATATACATTACAGAAAACAATTTCTGCTTCTGAAATTCCCCTTCGCTGAGATTTATTCTTTCTTTAAAATCTATATTTTATACGTGCGATTTTTGCTTCTGAAATTCGTTAGAGTGTAACTTTCGAATTTCTGAGAATATAAATTTTGTATCCTGGAAGGTTAATTCCTCAGTCAACCTTTTGCTTATAAGAGAAAATTTTGAACTATTGAAGCTACAGTTGGTTTTCCTCCATAATGAAGGGAAGCCCAAAATTTTGACCAACATGTCAAACTCATTAACTCCTTTTATAGCTACAAGGAAGTTCAGACTTCTTCTCAAACACCAATGTGGGACAAATGACTCTTTAATTTAAAACATCAATGTGGGACAACTGACTATGTGGGACAAATGACAATGTAGGACAAGTAACTCAATTATGATGGAAATACTCATATTCAATGTGAGATATATAACAATCCCCCTCTTATTTACATGCATAATGAAAATAATAATAAAAAATATATATAAGGTGTGTTACACAACGAATAACCATGAAGTGGACTAGGCCTTTAACTTATGGTTGAATATGAAACACTAAGGAATCATACTCTCGTTGCGTATGATTTTTTGCTTTTTTTAAAATTTTAGCAACATCGTTGAATATGGGCCTTATGTTGAATCTTTGATTCACAAGTACTCTAGGATATTACTGAATGACCCCTAAGAAGCGGTCTCTCATTTATATACTTATATAGGTAGACTCATCAAGAATGTCCACAACACATTCCACATAGCTATAAGTATATTAAGGACTTAGAGTCCAACCTTTACCTGTTGTGGTAAACAAAAGTGCATAGATCAGATATAGAGCTTTCGAAATAGTATCACCCCCACTATTTTCATATTATGCACCTTGAGAGGTATATAAGTTTTCATCTCGCCAATGTCTACTATTGAATTGCCTTTTTAACTCTCATAATAAGATGCCAAATATATAACTTGTACCTTAGAATAGAGTTGGTTTCAATCAAGACATCGTTTATATCAGTAATAGCCACATATCTCGCATGACCTTTTTGTTCTTATCTCCCGATAACAATTTTGTTAACGGAACTGCTAGCATTTGCTTTGTTGGAAGATATTCATGTGTGATCTTCCCCTTCTTAACCATACTTCGAACATGATTATATCTCATAGAAATATATTTACTATGATCAGATATTCTCTCATTCTCTGCATTATAAATCGAAGCTTGATTGTCACAATACAAAGTTATAAGACCCTTATTTGGTTCTATAAAAGGAATAGCTTTTAGGAATCTTCTAAATCATAGAAGCTCTTTGTCAGCCATTGACATGGCTATGTATTCAGATTCCATTGAAGATAAAGCAACACAACTTGCTTTTTCGAAGCCCAACAAGTTATGGCACCACCAACAGTGAATAATCATTCACTAGTTGACTTAGAATCACTTGCATCTGATTCCCAATTTGCATCACTAAAACACTCAAGTGTAGATGCATTGCATTTGTAATTCAGACCATAATTCCTTGTTGACTTCAAGTACCTTAGTACTCTTTTTAGTTCCTTCCAATGATCTTCTCCCGGATTGCTAGTAAATGTACTTAATATGCCAATAGAACACGCAAGATTAGGTGTTGTGTGATTCACCACATATATAATATTATCGATTATTTTGGTATATTCTTCTTGATTTATAGTTTTTCCTTCATTTGGAACTAATTATACGGTTGGATTGATAGGACTTGTACTATCATTGCAGTCAAAGTAATTAAACTTCTTTAACACTTTCTCAATGTAATGAGATTGTGTTAGAGTGTAAGTTCCTCCTTTCTTGAGCACTTTGACTCCCAATATGACATCAACAGGACCTAAATCCTTTATGTCAAAAGCTTGTTTTAAAATATCTTTGGTCTCATGCATATATTTTATGTCAGAACCAAAGATAAGCAAGTCATCAACATATTTTAGTAAAAACACAATTTTCTACTTTGCTACTCTTAAATCCGAATCTTTTAATTTCTTGCTTAAACTTTTTGTACCATTATCGTGGTGCTTGTTTAAGCACATACAGAGACTTTTTTAATTTTCATACTTTATGTTCTTCACCCTTAACAACATAACCTTCAGGTTGATGCAAATAATTTTTCTCATCCGTCTCCGTTTAAGAACGTCGTTTTAAGATCCATTTGATGAACCTCTAATCCATACATAGATGCAATAGTAAACATTGCTCTGATTGATGTGAATTTAAAAACGAGAGAGAATGTCTCAAAGTAATCAATCTCTTCTTTTTTACTATAACCTTTGGCTATCAATCTAGCCTTGTACTTATCAATAGTACCATCAGTTTTGAGTTTCTTTTTCAGAACCCACTTGCAACCAATATATTTAGTCATAGAAGGTAAACCAACAAGAGTCCAGATTTAGTTTTTAAGTATAGAATTGATTTCATCATTCATGGGTCTTTTCCACATATCAGAATTTGATTGTGACATAGCTTCTTGAAAAGTTTTTGGATCCTCTTCTAACATGTAAGTCAACATATCAGGACTCAAATTCTTTTCAATTCTATGTCTCTTACTTCTCCTTAATTCGATTATTTCATCATTTTCCCTTTCTTCTTAATTCTCATCATTCACAATTTCATTTCCGGTTGCATGCTCATTAATATCAAGTTCACCAAATAAATCATTATTTATTTCTATTTTATCAGCATCAAGAATATTCAAGTGTTCATAAAGGGGTTGAGAGCTTTTGGTTCCGGGCACTTCCTATTCCCGCCACTGTCCTCAACAAGGTACGGTCTGCATGCATTCAGTTCTTATGGGGAGGGAAACCACCAAGAGTCGCTTGGGATGTCATTTGTTTGCCCCAATCCGAAGGAGGCTTGGGACTTATGAACATCAAAGCATGGAACCATGCCTTGCTATCCCGGACCATTTGGCAAACTCACACTGAGGCAGATTCCTTATGGGTCCAATGGATTAATAGCTACTATTTGAGAGGTCTATCATTTTGGGATTATGAGGCACGCCCTGTGGACTCCTTATTCAAAAAATTGTGGGATCCGACAAATTTGTTTCCATCTTTGGTAGCCAAGGCGACGCTATTACGGCTTGGAAAAGTGTTGTACTAACGGAAAATTTGATTCTAGCCTCGTGTATGATATCTTGCGCATTCGCAAGAAAAAGCTGATGTCACAAATTTGGAAATGCTTCATTCCTCCCAAGTTCTCTTTCACAGTATGGCTCACTTGTAGAAAGCGGTTAGCTACAAAAGACACTCTTTCCTATCTAAACTTGGAGGATAAGTCTTGCGGGTTCTGCAAGCATGCTAATGAGACAAGGGAGCACCTCTTCTTTACTTGCCCCTACACCCGCTTGATTTGGAAGAGCATAAGGGAATGGTTGGGTATTAGAAGAGAAATGACAACTGTTGAAAGCTCTCTTAAGTGGATCAAGAAAGACCACCGTGGGACAGGCATCCGAGCCAAATCTATCTTGCTAGCCTTTTGCATAGTGGTCTATGAGATTTGGAGGACAAGAAATACATTGCTCTTTGAAGGCACAAGCATACCGGCAGAGGTGGTTATTGCAAAGATTAAAACAACATCTTATAGAGTTCTATATGACTTAATCCCCTCTTGTAATGGCACCTTGAGTGGCCGCCCCTCCCCTCCTCCATTTCTTGTTTATATTACGTTGAGGATTGAGAACCCTCAATGACTGATTGTAGCCACCTTTCTTTCCATTATTAGTAATAATATTTGCATTTACCTAAAAAAAAAAGTGTTCATAAAATATAGCATGTGCAACCTCAAATACACTATTATCATGAAGCCTAAGAAATCTATATGTTTTACTCATAGCAGAATAACCAATAAAAATAGATTTAACAGCTCTACTATCAAGTTTTGGCCTTTTCAAAGTTGCGTCCAAAACATATGCAATACAACTCCATACCCTTAGATGTTTAATACTAGGCTTACGCCCAATAAACAACTCAAATGTAGTTTTCATATGTTTCTTGTTTACAATCATGTTAGTAATGTAACAAGAACTCAATAGTGCCTCTCCCAAATAACTCATTGGTAATTTTGAATGTATTAGCATGTCACTAACCATTTTCATTAAGGATCTATTTTTCCTTTCGGCCACTCCATTTTGTGGTGGAGTATTAGGTGCTGCAAATTCTCTAACAATTTCATTTTGTAAACAAAATGATATAAAATCGTTAGATAGATATTCACCACCCCTGTCCGATCTCAAACATTTGATCCTTAAATTGATTTTATTTTCAACTTCATCCTTGAAGATTTTGAACTTATTAAAAGTCTCATCTTTGGTTTTAAGCAAATACACATAGGTGAATTTTGAATAATCATCAATAAAAGTTATGAAATATCTTTTACCACCTTTAGTAATATGCTCTTTATTATCACAAATATCCGTATGAATAAGTTCAAGTAAACCATTTGTTCTAACAACACTTTTGAAAGAAGATTTAGTCAATTTGGAGTGAGAGCAACATTCACAAGTTGTTGTGGTAAAAGTTTTAGAACACTTGGGAATAAAATCATTTGAAATCATGCGATTCATAGCATTTATACCAATATGTCCTAGTCTATAGTGTCAATTATCATGATCATCAATATTAAGTAAAACTTCAGAAAAGTAAGCATAAGATGCAGTCTTATTATAGTCAACATTCAACAAGTATATTTTGTCTTTCATGTAGCCTTTTCCTACAAACTTCCCATTCTTAGTGATAGTCACTTTTTGGGAACCAAAGGCTACTTTGAAATCATTTTCGTCCAATTTGTGGACCGATACAAGATTCTTCCTCATAGATGGGATATGATACACATTTATCAGAGTTGAATTATTTTCCAAAGTGAGGGGAAGAAAAACAATGCCTACGCCAAGAACTTCGCTTGATGGCGCATTTACCATGTAGATGACCTTGGTCTCTTTCACCATTTCATGTCTTGAACAAACTCTTGTTTGGTGTAGCATGACAGGTAGCACCTGAGTCCATCCACCAATCAGTAGTGCCATTGTTGATAAGGCATACTTCAAACATGACAGCGACAAATTCTTTGTCAGCAATCACACTGGTTTGTTTCTTTTTATTGTCTTTCCCCTTAAGGTGATGACATTCCCTAGCATAGTAGTCAGGTTTGCCACAAACATAACAACTGCCTTTCTTTTTATTGTTTCTGTTATCCTCATTCCCATTTTTCTTAAAGAATTTCCTCTTCTTGGACGTTCTTTGGTTTCCCTTAGAAGTTCCATGAAGGTTCTTCTCATAAACATGATTCACACCGTCATTCTTCGAAGAAACTGAATCAACTCTTCTAAGGCTTTCGGTCTCAATTTGAATGCCTTGAAGAAGTTCATCCAAAGAGATAGGCCTCTTCTTGTGTTTTAGTTTCTTTTGGTAATCTTTCCATGAAGGCGGAAGTTTACCACTGATGGTTTAAGTTTCAAAAATAGGTTCACCAACATCAGCACATTCTGTTGTTATATCATTTAACTCGTTAACCTGATCAATGACCGGTCGAGAATCCACCATCTTGTATTAAACATACTTGTTAACTAAAAAAATGTATTACCAGCATCTTCATTTACATACTTTGTTTTATAACATTCCAGAGTTTTGCAACAATTTTGTGGATGTGAAATACGTTGAATAATGTGTTGTTCAGCGACTGCAGAATGGTGTACCAGCAAATGAAATCATCATTTTTTCATTTGTTCGCCTTCTCTGTTGCCTCAGTGTTTTGTGCCTCGGTTCCATCTAGATTAGTGACTTCCTCCGGACAGCCTTGAAACATAACATAGAATACCTTTGCAATTGTCAAAAGGTATTCCATCTTTAGACTCCAACGCTTGTAGTTGAGTTCGTTCAGCCTTTCCAATTTGTCTTCATCGTTTAACTGCGCCTTAACCAATACTGACTTCATTGCAAAAATTTAATACCTTTAAAATTATTGTATAATAGGGTAATGGAATTAATAATAGGTTAGACACATCGAAAAATGATGTTATCTTTAAAGATAGTAATTCCTCCCTCTCATGTGTAAAAGGTTCACTGAAGAATTAACCTTCCAGGATACAAAACCTATATTCTCAGAAATTCGAAAGTTATACTCTAATGAATTTCAGAAGGAGAAATCGCACATATAAAATATAGACTTTAAAGAAAAAATAAATCTCAAAGAAGGGAAATTTTAGAAGCAGAAATTGTTTTCTATAATGTATATTTCGTTTATGCAAATCACTGAGTATTTATGGATACTCAATGGTTGTCCCATAACGTTGCAACATATTCACAAAGGGATATTTCTGTTGACGAAACAGAAATGCCAAAATGTTTTTACGTTTCGTCCCCTGTCCCTCTTTAAATATTTATTTATTAAGTATATATATATATATATATATATATGAGAAAGTTTTGAACTATTTTTTTTTTTTTTTTACGAAGGAACCCGCAGCCGCTACTATTTCGAGTGCGCACAGGGTAAACCCCGGGCTGACGCAATAGCCTGCAAACCACGTCAGCCGATTAACCACACTTGGCAAGCCATGTGTGACAGGCTCAACCAAGAATGTTTATGCAGGGGATCGAACTCAGAACTCATGGCCCCGCGCTTCATCACACTAATTACCATTGCGGGTAAGTTTTGAACTATTGAAGCTACTATTGGTTTACTCCATAATGAATGAAATCTCAAAAGCTTGATCAACATGTCAAACCCATTAACTACTTTTATAGCTATAAGTAAGTTTAAACTTTTTTTCAAACACCAATGTGGGACAAATGACTCTTTGATTTAAAAACATCAATGTGGGACAAATGATAATGTAGGAAAGTGACTCAATTATGATGGAAATACTCATATCATGGGATATATAACATGTCCTATACTATTTAAAGATGGGAGAGAACACAACTTCACTCAAATAAAGTAGACCATTTAGCATCTAATGGCACATATCCAAATCCTCAATATATGTGCATTCCATCACATAACATGGTGCTAATGTAATATTTAAGTGATGAGCTATGACTCTACCTACTTTTCAGGGTAGAATGTGTGTTTCAATGTCTTTGCAACCAACAAAGAACTCAGAGCTCCAATTTCACCTTTATTACTTGACGATGCAGCAGAACCATCAGTGAGTACTTACAAGTCCATTCAGGACTTGATGTCATTGTTTCTTGGTACTTGGGTGGATATGTTTTATGGATAACTTGATTGAGACAAATGCGAATTTTGATGTAAAAATCAAGGGTATCGTGTTCTTTTCTCCTCAATAGAACAAGATTTTCGATCAGATTGGGCAGTAGTTAAAGAGAGCGAGAAATACTCTCTTTGAAAAGATTATAGAATATTTAGGTCCAGTAAAAACTTACATGTTTTTACAACCGCTACTACAAAAATATCCTACGGTGATGGGTAAAAATCGTCATCTAACCCCTAAGATGACGGTTCTCGTAAGTGTCATCTTTGTCACTGTCACAAATAGATGACGGTTCTGTATCTGTCACACGATATGTGATGGTTTAAACCCGTCATACAAATATCACATACATGTGACAGTTCAAACCCGTCACACAAATATCACATAAATTTTAACTTTCCGGCACCAAAATAGTCTATTTTTTAAATTAAAAAAATCTATTAAATTAATTATTTATTTTAATATGACGGAAAAATTAAATTTGATAGGATTTTTTTTTGACAATTTAATTTCAATATTGCAAATTGAGTGCACCAATGAAATGGACTAAAATTTTAAATAACACCAAAAATATATATTTAATAGTTGGAATTTGTTGTACAAAGTCTTCCCAATATGGATAATCATTCAAAGTGTTATTAAAGTGTTTAATTAAATACTAAAACATTGTTAATCAAGTATTTTTTTTCTGCTTCAGCTTCATCTACTTTAACATCAATTACAACTCTATTCTCAATTTCAGCAGTTGAAGGACCTTTAATTGGCTTCGACTTGAATGATAGACTTGAACTTGCTGCACTTCCTCTAACTCGCTGCAAGAACACCACCTGGCAACGGTAACAGATACACAGTCAAGAGAACAGTATAACATATTGAATCAGTCCTGAACAACAGCAACAGTGCAAGACACCGATAGTTATTAGAGTACACTAAGTATGAATACTAACTGAAAGCAATATTTTCTGATTTGAGTTTAGGAAAAGGTAAAAGTGAGTTGGCTCATCTTGAAAACATACGATGAAACCTTAAAGCACAATGTTTTGGTTATCATGGTGGATTAGTATAATAACACAAAACAAGTTATCACTTGGTGTACATGTGGATATCTGCTTATTGTCCGCTTTATAACAAAAATACATTTTAGAACCTGTGTCAGCATGATTTACATATCAAGAAATCTGAAAGGGAATACTCATTATTGTGGTGGCACAGACAAACAGTAGACACCAACAAAGTCCGAAGATAAAAATAAAAATTAATAACACAAAACTTCATAAAAAAGATCGCAGTTGCACGTCACCTGCATGTTGTAAGTGTTATTTCCATCTTTTACAACAAAAATCTCAAACAGTGGAGTTTCAGGAGAGGCTTTGACCAACTGTGACATTTCAAAAAATCGTCATAAATAAGTGATATATGCGACCACGGCTGTAGCCACCTCCACCATCTCTACCTCCTCCGAGTTCAAATTCTGTTTTTGCCTCCCTGACTACACAGTTGAAAGTTGAAACAGAGAAGCAATAAGTACAAATTTTGAATACTTGAAAATAAAAAGAGGAAAAGAACCACAAGTGCAATGAACATAAACAGAGGCCTATAGGCAGAGACAGAAAACAAAAAGTAATTCGTCCAGGTCATTATTCAAGTGGAACCACTTAATCCCAGTCAATTCCGTAGCTCTCTTGAGAAATAAGTGATATATGCGACAAGCAACAAACATGAGAATATAAAAAATAGAATAACAGAGAACTGGTTACCATCAGACATCTTATATGGAATATAAAAAGTATATACATTAACAAGTGAAATGCCAAAACCAAAAGTCATTATAATTTAATTAACCTAGTCCTCTCTTGGCACTTCTAATCACTATTATGTCACACACATTTGAAGGTCTACGCAAATCATGACTACTTTCTTTTTGATAAATCAAAGAATTAACAATATACCAATATTAATTACGGCTGAAATCAAACATTCAGAAAGTCAGTTAAGGAATCTGCAAACAATGGAATATTTGCTTACCTCAAAACACTTAAAATGATCCAAATACAAACACCTTTCTCTAGTTAGCTGATATCATAAGAAAAACAAAACATGAGATTATAATGTCTTACTGGTTGTGTTATCATCCAATGTAGAAATACATGAAAGTTTTTAATGATCACGGTACAAGCACATATATAATGACTCCCTCCACACAACATCAGGAAAATAATGTATTTTATACCGCTTAAATTCAACAAGTGATTATCAGTATGATTATTTATCAACAAATATTATTTTCATAACACATTATTTCAATATAGAGCATAGTATCATTCAGATTATTCCCCAACCCCACAACACCCAAAAAAAAACTCCAAACATAGATGCCTCAAGCAACATTGCTTCAATCGGTGATACCTTAAAAAACGACCTAGCTTTTCACCATATAAGATTTAAGTGATTACCAGTCCAATCAACTCCAGACGAACTAACACTATTTTCAATGAGTCATTTCCAAATTACCTTTTAACCAACCCCAACTTTGTTTAACCCGGCACAAAGAAGTGGATAACAAGTATTCCATAGTTAATAAACACATCACAACTGAAAGATTGTTTCCCTTTACACACAAAAACAACTATGCATCAATCCTGAAATTATAGTTGGGATCATCTAATGAATTCTCAGTATTCATTCCACTTTAAATCTGATTTCATTCCAACACTGATGTTTCTCTTATAAGGCAAATTACCAGTTCTTCAAAACTAGAAGTCCTCCAAATATATCACTACATAGTCAAATACTTATACTTCCCCATCTGTTTTATGATGTTCATCTTCACCCCCTAAATTTACAAAATATTAGACTATCTATTCTTACATACATATACCTAGTAATATGCTCAAGTTGAAACAAATACATAAAAAGCTCACCAGCCTGAGTCGGAGGTGGATGCTTAATGGGGAGCTTAGCCGGCTGCTTCTTAGCCGCCTGAGCTGATGTTTTCTTAGCCGGATCAAATTTTTGAAGCTGAATAGCAATCAGCTTAGATGGATCATCATTGTCATCATCACCCAGTAAATCAAAAGGGTTCAAACCCGCCATTTTCAAGAGATACAACCCCCCCCCCCCCCTCCCTTCACTTTTTTTTGTATAAAAAAGACCCTAATTCTTCCGTATATCCATTATCATAAATCAATTGTAAGATCAGTACAGAAACAAAAAGGAAAAGAAGGGAATTTGGTGAAACCCTAGCCGCCAATGCAGTACACGAGTGAGTGTGTGAGTCAGAGAACCTAATCTGCAAAATCCCCAATTTTATCCTACATGTTCTACGGTGTTTACCTTTTTATTTCTATTTTATTTTACTATAGTAGTAACAAATTTCTTCATTAATTTGAAGGGGTTATTCATGATTTAAGTTTTCTATTAACTTTATATTATATTTGATTGTTTTAAATTTATCATTTAAAATATGAAAAAGAGCTAAAATTATTCCTCAACTATTCGAAATATGCCACATATAACTAGTATAAATATAAATGAACAAAATTAGAGAGAAAAAGATATCATCAAGTTCCTCTTGTGAGTACATGTTAAAACGTTGTGTTGGTACCGTTGTCTTGACTTACACTAAACACTGGTGGTTTAAGACATCACGTTTACCGCGCAGTAAGTAAGTCCGATGGTATTCCTACTATGGAAGGTTCAAAGCTACGATTACATATGTAGATGCAACATCGATCCGTCGGACGATTGCTACAAAGGCACCAAGTGCGTGCACCAAAATATCTTCCAAGAGGGGATTGTTGGAAATTTATTAAATGTGAAATAAAGTAATCCTAATTAATTATGACTTGAACAATTGGGGCTTCGCACGTCGGGAACTTCGTTTCCACACACGTGCACACGTTGTACCAGTGATCGTAAATTTTCTTAGTGGAAGAGATATTGGTACGTATACAAAATGTTTGAGACATAAGATAATAGACTATTATTGGCCAAATGACAATGGTTTCACGTTGGTAAATGAAGGAAGAAGTGTACAATGTGTTAGAAGATGAAACGGTCTTGAATCGCTGTGGAGCCGTGAAGGGTTGGCCGATGTCTTGTCAGGGCCGCGACGCCTAATTTGCAGTAGCTAATGGAAGTGAGGCACCTCGGTGCCACCCCGAAGGGCCGCGGTGCTTGTGACGGTGTTAAGAAGCGTCGCGGCGCCTCCTAGTGAGGGTCGCGGCGCTTGACATCCAGAAGCTACGAATGGGAGACGAAAAGACTTAACTCTTGGGTTGGTTTTGAGGCATTAAACCTCCATTACATCCCACATGAATTCAGTCATTATTTGACTGAATTGTAACTCCACATTCAAGGTCGTTACATGGTCATTCAAGGCCTTTACTTGGCTATATGGAAGGTCATCTTCTCCACACTATAAAATTAAGCCATGGGTTCATTTGCAAAGAACTAGACACTCCATACTTGTATGATTTCAGATTTTCTGTTTTATCTTGGGAGATAAGTTGTCAACACACCGTTAAAGGATTATACGGGGCAATATTATCTTAAGGAAAGATTGAATATCAATCGACTCAGCAAGCCATTTTCCTTGTTCTATTTCCAGATTCCTAAATAATTTATTGTTTCTATCAAGGTCAAGAAGCTTGTTACAATTGGAGCAAACACTGAAGACGGACTCAAGAACTACTCCAGAACGCAGATTCAAGACGGATCAAGAACCAAACTTTGTTGTGGTTGTCACAACTCTTGTTAGGCTTCAAGCCTATTGTATCGTAATTCATTTTGTTTATCCTTTCTAAGTACTAGTAATAGTTGTACACTATTCTCTTACATCCATTGTATAACTCAGAAATACTCTCACTTTTACTCTCCCACTGCAAGAAGTAAGGTTATATATGTATACATTTAGATTTTTCCCTCTTTTAGATTACTAGAAGCAATATCAAGGATTTTGATAAATTTGTTCTTTATGGGACTCTGATAGCAATTCTCTTCTGATTAATGATAGAATAATATGATTTTTATCATTTATTTCAGTTAGAAATTGATAGAATAGAAAAATAATATTTAGTCATAATTATATATATTTTATACATGGTATATGTATATTGTAGTTATTCTTTACTGTAATTGTAGCATATGATTAGATTTGTATTTGAGTATATGTACTATGATTTTGGAATGAAATAATCAAGGAAGAATATATCTTACATGGTATCAGAATTCTAGTGAAAGTTCCTGAAACCCTAACCATACTTACTCGTGACAGTCAGCCCCCCTTCTTATTTAGCCGTCGACCACCACCCTTCTCCCCGTCAGTCATGTCTGACTCAAAATCCTCTTTTCATCCAGCCCTCACAGTTTCAAACATTAAATCACATATTTCCATCACTCTTGAGATGGAAAATGTCCATTATGCAATGTGGGCGGAGCTCTTCAAGATTTCACTGCCGCTCATATTCATCACATAATTCCGTCGGAAAAAAGCAAAGAGAATGTGCCAAAATCGACGACGAAAGAGAGTTATGGTTAACCCTCGATGCGGCAATTCTTCAGTGGATTTATGCCACTATTTCGAGTGATTTGCTGCTGATCGGTGTATTTTATATACACTTTTCGAGTCGTTTTTAGTTAGTCTTTTGTCCCTTTTTGTACAAATAAGTGTCGTATTAGGATAGATTTTCTTTCTTTTGAGTCAAAGTGGTTAAAATGGCCAAATGACGGAAAAGGAGCTAAAAGAGGCAAAGAGGAGGTTCGAGCTAAAAGCAGAAAGTGGCGAGCAGGCGGACCGACAATGTCGCGACGCTCCTGCGATCGAAGCGGCGCGGCGCTAAACACCCGTCTTCGAGAGATTCAGTCGCGGCGCCTCCGCAGCGATCAGCGGGCGCGGCGCCAATCATCGAGAAGGCTGCAGAGGATCCAGCGCCACAGCGCCCGCATAGAGATCGGGCGCGGCGCCAAATCACCCGGTCTTTGCAGTTCCGCCCGCGGCCGAAATAGCGTGGCGCAGCGGCGCGGAAAATCAGGTTTTAGGCGATTTTCGGGCCAGCTGAGGAAAAGTTAGGCGGTTTCGGCTATAAAAGGAGAACCTAGCGATTTTAAGGGTTCCTTTCTTGCAACACACAAGATTTCTTGGATTGAAGATTGGAGACCTAAACTTAGTAATTTCTTTCTTTTCTTTCTTTTATTTCATTTTGTATGATGAACCTTGAATTAGTTCTTGTATGTATCAATGGCTAGGAACTAATTTTTTTATAGGGTTTTCCATGTTGATTCACTAGAAACTTATGTTATGAATTAATGCATGTCTATGATTATTATTCTTCTTTGAGAGATTTATCCAATAATTGCTTTGAATGCTTGGTAATTAATTGACAACTAATTATCATTATATGATTTCTAATCAAACTTCGAAAGGAGTAGGTTGTGAATATGCTGTAAGTTGGGTAGACATATTTGGGTTTGGGATGAAAATACCCCAATTATTTATGTAGCGTTAATGAGAGGTTTAACAACCCTAATTTTACGCATGGTGCGTGACGGTTAACTAGGTTTTTGTGCTTAATCCTCCTATAGAGTTATCCTTATCACTGAAAGGTAGGTAAGGTGCAATACTGGGGTTGGGGTTGAGTGTTTATATATCCTTAACGGGAATATAAAACGATTTCGTAAACCTGCTAGCTCCGAGAGAAGAAGGTCATAATCCATTGCATTAATAAATAACATAAGCGGATAGTTGAGGAGACATGGAAGCCCTATTCCCATCACAACTGAAGTAAACTTATAGTTATTTAGCTTTTATAATTATTAGGTATAAACCACAAAATCACATATCAATTACCAAATAGATACCAAAAGATAGACAGTTGGTACTTGAACCCTAATCCTTGTGGACGATATTCGGTCTTATCAAGACTATATTACTTGTCACGATAACGTGCACTTGCGTTAAAGTGTGTGCATCTTTTCGCGCATCAGCTGCATACAATTATTGAACATGACTCTACGACGATGGAGGCTTGGGATCTCTTACGCGACATATTCCAAGACAACAAAAATTCTCAGACTGTTACTCTTGAGCAGGACCGATATGGCGGATTTTTCCAATGCATCTGCATATTGTCAATGGCTCAAGGTGTTGTTAGACCAACTCAAGAACGTCACCGCGCCTGTAACTAATAATCGACTTGTTTTACAACTAGTTGTCAGCCTCATCGACACATATAGTGGAGTGGGTACGCTCATCCGCCAAAGCAATCCTCTTCCCCCATTTTACCAAGCTCGCTCTATGCTCATTCTTGAAGAAGTGGGCTTTGCCAAAACGTTGGCCACCATGTCGAATTCCTCCATGATTACCGCTCGGTCCGAAGAGACTTCTACATAATTTGAAAATTCGCCAAACCGTGGCCAAAAGGGACGAAATTGCGGTAATGGAGGCAAAAACCATGGCGGTGGCAGCGGTGATGGAAATGGTGGCGGCCACCGCCATGGAGGAGGCGGCAATAGTGGCAGAGGCGGCGACCAACATCAACAACCAGCCCAGTGGCAACCGAGGGCACCATGGGGCAGTGGGCTGATATCATGGGCCTGGAAGTGGCCTTGGGTCGTGCCGCCGCCTCTATCGGCCGTGCAGAATGTGGCTCGCCCAAGTCACAACCACGATCCAGCGAGCCCGGGCGAGCTTGGATTCTTTGAGCTAGTGGCAGCAGGCACACTCATCAGTGGCGACCCCGACAGATATCGAGGACGCGATGCATACTCTTGGGCTTGCTCAGCCCGATGAAAATTGATACATGGACACTGGTGGAACGTCTCATATGACGTCATCCCAATGTAATCTCTCATCCTATTTTAATTTAAGCAATAATCGTGGTTAATTATCGGAAATGGTAATTCAATTCCAATTCGAGGTTATGGTACTACAAACTTATTTCCCCCAAACCCACCGTTAACTTTAAAAAGTGTCCTTCATGCTTCTCAATTAATTAAAAACATGATTTCAGTTAGAAAATTTACTATTGATAATTGAGTTTCTTTTGAATTTGATCCTTTTGGGTTTTCCATGAAGGATTTTCAGATAGGGATGCGTCTAATGAGATGTGATAGTCGGGGAGAGCTTTATCCAATCACCACAACCACACATCAAGCCACATTACCATCCACTTTTGTAGCTTTAGCTCCTTTATGGCATGAACGTTTGGGTCATCCGCGAGCACCTGCTTTTGTTTTTCTTAAACAAAACAAATTTATTGAGTGTACTAAAACTCGAAATTCTCATGTTTGTCGCTTTTGTTCTCTTGGAAAACATGTTAAGTTGCTTTTAATTCTCATACTATTATGTTTTTTGATATTATTCATAGTGATATTTGGACGTCTCCCGTTTTGAGCTCTTCAGGCCATAGATATTAGCTTCTTTTGTTGAATGATTACTCTAATGTTTTGTGGATATTTTCTTTGTCTAAAAAGTCACAAGTGTTTTTTACATTTCTATCCTTTAGAGCATACATCCGCACTCAATTTGAACAGGACATTACAAATATTTAGTGTGATAATGATAGAGAATTTGATAATGGGTCATTTTGGGATTTTTGCAAAACTAATGGTTTATCGTTTCGTCTCTCGTGTCCACATACATCATCTCAAAATGGAAAAGCATACATAAAAATTTGAATCATTAACAACATTATTAGAAGCTTACTTGCTCATGCCTCTCTACCACCATCCTTTTAGCACCATGCGTTACAAATGACAACCTATCTTTTGAACATACTTCTGAGCAAACAAGTAGCCTACCAATCTCCACTCAAAATTGTATACCTAAGGGACCCATCATATTCTCATTTACATTTTTTTGGGTGCTTATGTTATCCTCTCTTTTCTTATACTTCCATCAATAAACTTCAACCCCGGTCTACTCTGTGTATTTTTTATGTTAATCCTCTCTTTCCTTATACTACTCATTTAATGTGATTCGGTCTATGTAGATTTTTAGTCATAAAGAAAAATCTGATGATACTTTTGAGATGCTTCAACCCTAGTCTACTCAGTGTATTTTTTATGTTAATCCTCTATTTCCTTATACTACTCATTTAATGTGATTCAGACTATATAGATTTTTAGTCATAAAGAAAAATCTGATGGTACTTTTGAGAGGCACAAGACTCATCTTGTAGGTGATGGAAAGACTCAACAAGTTGGTGTTGATTACAGTGAGACTTTCAGTCCAGTGGTCAAACCGGCAACTATCAGAACGATCCTCAATATGGCTCTTTCGAAGACATGGCCAATTCATCATCTTGATGTCAAAAATGCCTTTCTGCATGGATGACTCAATGAAATAGTGTACATGTATCAGCTCATGAGGTAGAAATACCCTTCTCATCCTAATCATGTGTGCCTGCTGAAGAAATCATTATATGGGCTCAAACAAGCTCCTAGGGCCTGGTACAAGAGGTTTACATATTATGTTTCACATATTGGGTTTTCTAAAAGCAGATCTGATCATTCTCTATTCATATACCGTTAGGGTAATAATATCACTTACATTTTTTTGTATGTGGATGATATTTTATTAACTGCCTCATCTGATGCTCTTCGCAAGTCTATCATGTCACTGCTTGGCTCTGAGTTTGCAATGAAAGATTTAGGGCCAATGAGTTATTTCTTGGGGATAGATGTTGTTATACCCCGTATTTCCAGAGTATGTACGTAAGGACGTACGTAGAAAATTTGAAACTTTTAATATTGGCTTGGCCGAAAATTATTTGTGCACAACACCCGTTTAGAGTCGTTTTTTCGAAAGCGTTTTCTGGCTTTCGTAGGGAATTTCGGCTATGTCTTTTTTAATTTTGCGGATTTTCAGAGGCGAAGCGTGTTGGGCCAACAAGAGGCGCCACGGCACCTCCCGTTGGCGGACGTGAGGCTCGGTTGTGGCCGATTGGAATGGCTTTAGTTGGTAGGATATTTGTGTGTTAGTTGGTTAAGGGGCACTTGGCAAGATCTTGGCCCTACACTTGCCTTGCACTTGGCAAGATCTTGGCCATTGGTTGGCCATTGGTTGGCCTATAAATACCACCCTATGTTGAAGACTTTCTTCATCCTAAAATCCTCTAAGTGTTAAAATCCTCCTCTCTCCTCCTTGTGGTTCTCGTCCAAAGCCTTCCCCTCCCCTTGGCGAGAGTTCCCCACAGTGGGGTAGTAGAGGTATACACCCCCTCCTTGGGGTGCTAGCAGTGGGGTACCCCTTAGCCTAGTTGTTTTCATATAATATCCCCTCTTGGTAGAAATACTCTCAAAGTATTGTTATAATGCCCAAATTACCTTAGCCATATACCTTGTTGTATTCTAAGGTTATACCTATCTGAAAAGCCGAAATACTATTATACTTACCGTCGGTCACCAAACCGAAACCACAGGAAAATCTCCATGGTTAGTTGAGTTGTATGTAGAAGTTGGTTAGAACTTCTAAGGGTAGTTTGGAGCGGGTTGAGCGCACTGAGTTGGAGCTAAACGATTGCCGGGATCGACATTAACTAGGATAATTATGGGCTTATCGAGGTAATTATCTTGTCCTCTATTGTAATTGGAAATTGCATATTGTTAGAATATATAGTTGAAGTATACTATAGAACTAAGCGTAGTTATCTAAGAATGCCTCACGGCTTAGCCCGAATTAAAGAAGAATCTTGTAATTACATAGGGTGTATTCAGATGAGACTTGTGTAGTAGTACCGTGGAGTAGAATTGTACCCGTTAGGGTTAGATGTATAACCCCCCCTTGGTTGGCTTGATAGCCGGCCCCGATAGAGGAGGAGATTTACGCTGTTGCGGGGGGGGGGGGGAGGTGCTGCCGAATTTTCGGTAGAATGTTATACGATGAGATCTAAATGTTAATAAGCGCCTTGTGGCCTTATAGGTTGAAGTACTACGTGTGGCGCGATATACTTGGCTTAAGGATTAGCCGACGTTTGGAAGTACTTGAGCGTTTGCTATTAGTCGATACTCGTCGCGAGGTATGTGAACCTCTTCCTATCTCTTAGCATGATATGTGTGAACTATGTAGTACGGTGAAGCGTCATGTGCTAAATATATTTGATTGGTGTAAAACATAAAGTGTTATAACGGCTTTATGGGAAGTTGGTTATAACAGCTTTATGTTGGTAAGAAAATACATGTGGTTTTTAAAAGGTAACTGATTAGAACTATAAGCGCTTGTTATGTGTTAATAAAGAACTTGAAGTATTTCAAAAGATTTTGAATCATTTTGAAAGAAGAAGTAATATTTGGTTTTGAAAACTTAAGAGTTATACTAGCTTTATGGGAAGTTAGGTATAACGGCTTAAGAATGTTTTACTGATTTCGGAAATCAGAATGTGTATCGACAAACCACTGCAGCTATAATAAAAAGGAAATGTTTTGAAAAATTAAGTATTATTGAAACCAGTAGAAACTTCCATCTGCATAGAAACTAAGATGAGACAAAATGATATTTCCTAGATCATGCATTTCTTTGTAATAAGATTTATATAAACAAGAATATCTACTCACATATAAGGCTTATGTTTCTCGGATGGCTTAAAAGAATGATATTCTTAAGTGATTAATACTATGAACTACGAAACCCTTTCAACGACAAACTTGAACATTGGAAATTAGGCAAACTTGAACATTGGAAAGAATGTTGCTACTTGATTTTACAAAGAGAAGTAATTGATTTACTTTAAAAAGATAGTCACTCTATTTTTATACTACGGTATTGTGTGACCTTTGTGAAATGCGTATCTTTTAAAGAGTTGATGTATGAAGTACTTTGGGAATAAAAACCCGATCTTGTTAATCATGTAGTAGAAAGTACCTTGTGTGAACAACTTGATTGTATTGGTTTGTGATAGCCTTGTAATACTTTCTTGATTGCTTTGATAAGTAAGCGTGTTAGGATCTACGTGTGTTAGTATCTTGTGATGTTTGTGTAAAGGGTTTCTTGATTGTGCTTATTAACTATCGGTCGTTATGATAGTATTGTGGCATTCATCTCTTGAGATGATTAGAGTAAGCCCTCCGTCGCGGGGTAGACTTCGGTGGTCGATGGACCTATGATTCGAGAATACCTCGTGCAGTCCCGGGCACATGCGGAACTACGAGTTCGAGTTAGTGTCGTCCTTTATGGGCATGCGGTCCATGTGGCGTGCGGCTGCGAAGTCGGGGCGATCCGGAGTAGCTACCGCCGATGCGGGAATACCTCATGCGGGCGATGAGATTGGCCTATCGCGGGCTGCGGGAGTTCGAGGTTAGACGCGTACATCGATCTGCGGGCAAGTAGCGGCTTTGATCATGTGGATGCAGAGCAGATCTTATAATCTGATTCATGACCTTGTTGATGCATGGGTTTTAGTAATCGGCTATGCCTTCGTATTTACCGTGACGGTTTTATTATGACACAGGTGGGACACGGTTTTCATGTGTATTCCTTGGTGCTTTTATATCATAGGCTGGCGATGAGGAAGGTATTCCACAGGCGTGATTGATGTTGTGGGCACGAGACCCGTTGTTATACTTGAGTGATGACTTGAGGCGTGAGTCACGACTTAGCATGGCTTTGTTGCAAAGCGTAGTTTGGTTATCATACATGTCTCTGCTTTATATGTTGCTATGATTTCATTCTGATATGTATTTTGATTTCACATACTAAATTTTTGTTATGACCTCGCCCGAAGTGCGTTCATGCCGCGAGTTGAGGTACACGATCGTTGATCCTAGCTCTTAGGAGTCTGATTCGGCTTTTAGGAAGCTCCGTTTCTCGGAGGCTTATCTTGGTATAGTCCTGTTATCGTGAGGTGCTTACATTCGGGGTATGGCGGCCCACCCCGTCGTTGTTATCATATCTTCGTAGAAGTGCAGATCTTGTTGTGGGCGGGGTTGTAAAAGATTAAAGCTGTTCATGTTGAAAAAGTTGTCATTTTTATATATCTGAAAAGCAAGTTTTCTCAGATTATTGTTTCATATTTCATAATATATCTTGTATCGTTTTATGTTCCGTGATTACTCACGATGTTGTATCACTAGGGTGCGGGGTAAGGCACGATCCGCGGGCCGGAATCGGTCGTGACAAAAAGTGGTATCGAGCGATTAATCCTCGGAAAGTGTCTGAGCAGTATCCGATGAAGTGCTTGATTATCGATGTGTGTTGTGCCCGATAATCGAGAGGCTATAGGATATTTTAGGATTGGTTTCTATTCTTCTCACTCGAGATCGTGCCTTAGAGGTGTGTTGTAAGTTGGACCTCTAACGTATTTCTTTCCTACCCGGTTATGCCTCGCGTGGCAACCGGGCCGGGAGGAAAGCGGCGAGGAGGCTGCAGTAGAGTTCGGAGGGTTGCGAGGGCACAGGCCCGATCTTTACCTAGGGTAGTGCTTCGCCCGGGATTTTTGCGGCGTCACTAGCCCAGTGAGTTTGGCAGCGTGGCGATCCTACTGCGGCCATGATATATGAACGCCCAGTTCGCGGCCGAGCGGTGAATATAGATTGCGAGACAACCACATTACTAACTATAGATTTGGCTACGAGTATCACGATGTCTGCGCGAGTCTTGAGGACTATCTAAAGAGGTTGTGCAAGAGTAATTCTTGATTAGGCTTGAGCATGGCACGTATGCGGGCTTATGCGCGGCAAAGAGGCGATGTAGAGATCGGCGGGTTAACGAAGGGCGAGAAGAGGGCGAGCGAAGGTCCTTTGGTAACTTTAGGCGAGTCGCCTCCCGGCCGAGTTAGATATGCACCTCCGCTTGATGAGTGGTCTTACAAATTTCGGGGCGTTCGGGGTGTGGGAGTTGGTCGAGAACTCAGGGGCTTAGTTCGCGATGTGACGTCGTCAGGGAATGTCATCTTTTAGGTTGGTACTTGTTGTACTATGGCCGTCAGTGCAGTGTCGAAGAATGTCCTTGTAGGAGGACTTAGCCTTGAGGCGGTGGGTAGTTTGTCATCTCCGCCATTTGCGCCTACGGGCGAGTTTGATTAGAACGACTAAGGGAGTGAAGCGATGAATATAGATATATCTTTAACCCTCAGAGTTTTGTTTATGTGATAAGGTGAGTATACCTTAAGTGCTATGTTACGATAGCGATTGTGTTGGTTGTGATTAGAAATCTTGGTTGTTTAGCAGGTAAGATTTTGGGGATAAAAAAGTGTGAGCCTTAGAGCTTTTACGTAGAGACCTTAGAGGTGAGGCCATCTCGAGAAAGGTGTAGTGTTATGTTTGATCCTTATCGGAAGTGCATAGTGCACGTGAATTATGGTTGGGATAGGTCACAGTAGTGTGGAATGAGAGGGGGTAGTTGAGCTAAGAAGGCCGCTAGGTTTTAAACGCGATTAGTGAGGCTGCTCGGATCGGAACTAGTGTTGTGCTCGTTGTGGTCGGATTGAGGCCATGATGCGGGTCAACCAGCGGCTGTTTGGTGGTGGGTCGGTTTGTGGTGGTCCCGCTTGTGGTAAGTCACGAGGGTGTTAGGCCCAAGTTTAGTTAACTTGTCTGAGTTCGTGGATGCGTTCGACCGGTGAGTCGGGCGATGAGCAGCCCATCGTGTTCTTGATCGGGACCGTTTACCGGTGTGATGAGTTATCGAGAAAGGTTGTAGGGCTGCGCGAGGTGCCTACCTTCACCTTATGTCGACCGTGAAGCCCGAGTTGTGGCTATTTTCGTTTTCTAAAGTTTTACGGCGGGGTTAAGAACCGGATGAGTCTCGAATCGCATTCGCCTCGGGCGGTGTGTGGATTTCGCGGGTAGTCGTAGGGATTGTTGTCTCTGTGGAGGAGTGTTTAAGCTACCATTTCGATGTTGGATGTTGCCTTTTGAAGCCTTGTAGGCGGAAGTGTAAGTGCGTCGATTGGTTCGATGTTGGCAAGGTTGATTAGTTGGTTCAGCTTGTTCCGGTATTGTGGAAAGTAAAGCTTGTCTAGAAGAGGTTACGCGGCTCGGAGAAATCGTGCGGATAATCGGCGGCGCAGAGTTCGAGTTGTGTCGGTTTTTGAAAGTACCACCCGGTTAGGGTGTGACGAGTTTTGAAGCAGAGAAAACTTAGCGAATTACTTTGGGCCCTTTGTGTTCATGTGAAGAATAGGCGGGTTGCCTATATGTTAGCGATCTTGGTCCGACTAGGAGGCGATCGTCCGATCTTTCGTATTGATATGATCGGGAAAGTATCGGAGATCCACGAGTGTTCCAGTTAATGATGACCACGTTAGAGATAGTAACCGAGTTTTAGATCGGGCCGTATCGAGAATGTGGTAAGAGTTTGAGTGCGACATCCTCCGGGATCGCAAGCAGCCCGGTACCATTTGTTGGGTCGTCGGAGCAAGGCTCGCGACAAAGGGACAAAAGTGGTGCCATTTGTTGGGTCGCCTGAGAAGGTTAATGCCTCAGGCAAAGTGACAAAGTGGTATCTACGACGAGTAAAGAGAAAAGCGAGCATGTATGGCGAGCATAGTTGTGATAATTTCTTTTGTAAAGAGAAGGTGCGAAGGAAGTATATTTTAGACCCCGGTGAGAAGTGTTTTGTGGTGATGTTAGAGGTGTTTCCTCGTGGACTTGGATGTAAGCTTTTTGCGCAAGTTGTTTCTGTGGCCATGTGTGGCAAGGATTGTTCTCGTAAGTATAGTAGTGAAGACTATACTGGCGCATGTTTGTTTTGAGACTTAGAAGGAACATTCGGGACGAATGTTTCTAAGGAGGGGAGAATGTTATACCCCGTATTTCGGTAGTATGCGTAGGGCGTGCGTAGAAAATTTGAAACTTTAATATTGGCTTGGCGAAAATTATTTGTGCACAACACCCGTTTAGAGTCGTTTTTCGAAAACGCTTTCCACTTTCGTGAGGAATTTCCGGCTATGTCTTTTTAATTTTTGCGGATTTTTCCGAGAGCGAAGCGTGTTGGGCCAACAAGAGGCGCCACTTGGCACCCTCCATTGGCGGGCGTGAGGCTCGGTTGTGGCGATTGGAATGGCTTTAGTTGGTAGGATATTTGTGTGTTAGTTGGTTAAGGGGCACTTGGCAAGATCTTGGCCCTACACTTGCGTTGCACTTGGCAAGATCTTGGCCATTGGTTGGCCGTTGGTTGGCCTATAAATACCACCCTATGTTGAAGACTTTCTTCATCCTAAAATCCTCTAAGTGTTAAAATCCCTCCTCTCCCTCCTCGTGGTTCTCGTCCAAAGCCTTCCCTCCCCAAGCGAGAGTTCCCCACAGTGGGGTAGTAGAGGTATACACCACTCCTTGGGGTGCTAGCCGTGTGTTACCACCACCCTAGCCTAGTTGTTTTCATATAATATCCCCCCTCTTGGTAGAAATACTCTCAAAAGTATTGTTATAATGCCCAAATTACCTTAGCCATATACCTTGTTGTATTCTAAGGTTATACCTATACGAAAAGCCCAGAAATACTATTATACTTACCGTCAGTCACCACCAAACCACTAAGGAAAATCTCCATGGTTAGTTGGAGTTGTATGTAGAAGTTGGTTAGAACTTCTAAGGGTAGTTTGGAGCGGGTTGGAGCGCACGGAGTTGGAGCTAAACGATTGCCCAGGATCGACATTAACTAGGATAATTATGGGCTTATCGAGGTAATTATCTTGTCCCTCTATTGTAATTGGAAATTGCATATTGTTAGAATATATAGTTGAAGTATACTATAGAACTAAGCGTAGTTATCGGCAATGCCTCGGCTAAGCACGAATTAAAGAAGAATCTTGTTGTAATTACATGAAATTTTGTATTACGGTGACTTGTGTAGTAGTACCGTGGAGTAGAATTGTACCCGTTAGGGTTAGATGTATAACCCCCCCCCTGGTTGGCTTGATGGCGGCCAGATAGAGGAGGAGATTTACGCTGTTGCGGGGAGAGTCTTGCGAATTTTGGTAGAATGTTCTACGATGAGATCTAAATGTTAATAGCGCCTTGTGGCCTTATAGGTTGAAGTACTACGTGTGGCGCGATCTACTTGGCTTAAGGAGTAGCCGACGTTTGGAAGTACTTGGAGCGTTTTGCTATTAGTCGATACTCGTCGCGAGGTATGTGAACCTCTTCCTATCTCTTCTAGCATGATATGTGTGAACTATGTAGTGCGGTGAGCGTCATGTGCTAAATGTATTCGATTGGTGTAAAACATAAAGTGTTATAGCGGCTTTATGGGAAGTTGGTTATATGACTTTATGTTGGTAAGGAAATACATGTGGTTTTTAAAAGGTAGCGATTAGAACTATAGCGGCTTGTTATGTGTTAATAAAGAACTTGAAGTATTTCAAAAGATTTTGAATCATTTTGAAAGAAGAAGTAATATTTGGTTTTGAAAACTTAAGAGTTATACTAGCTTTATGGGAAGTTAGGTATAACGGCTTAAGAATGTTTCTTGATTTGAAATCAGAATGTATCGACAAACCACTGCGGCTATAATAAAAAGGAAATGTTTTGAAAAATTAAGTATTATTGAAACCGGTGAAACTTCCATCCGCATAGAAACTAAGATGAGACAAAATGATATTTCCTAGATCATGGCTGCTGTAATAAGATTTATATAAACAAGAATATCCTACTCACATATAAGGCTTATGTTTCTCAGATGGCTTAAAAGAGAATGATATTCTTAAGTGATTAATACTATGAACTACGAAACCCTTTCGAAAACTGACAAACTTGAACATTGGAAATTAGGCAAACTTGAACATTGGAAAAGAATGTTGCTACTTGATTTTACAAAGAGAAGTAATTGATTTACTTTAAAAGATAGTCACTCTATTTTTATACTACGGTATTGTGTGACCTTTGTGAAATGTAACGTATCTTTTAAAGAGTTGATGTATGAAGTACTTTGGGAATAAAACCCGATCTTGTTAATCATGTAGTAGAAAGTACCTTGTGTGAACAACTTGATTGTATTGGTTTGTGATAGCCTTGTAATACTTTCTTGATTGCTTTGATAAGTAAACGTGTTAGGATCTACGTGTGTTAGTATCTTGTGATGTTTGTGTAAAGGGTTTCCGATTGTGCTTATTAACTATCGATCGTTATGATAGTATTGTGGCATTCATCTCTTGAGATGATTCAGGTTAACGCCTCCGTCGCGGGTAGACTTCAGCGTCGATGGACCCATGATTCGAGAATACCTCATGCAGTCCCGGGCTATCGCGGAACTACGAGAGTTCCGAGTTAGTGTCGTCCTTTATGGGCATGCGGTCCATGGCCGTGCGGTGCGAAGTCGGGGCGATCTTGGGAGTAGCTACCCTCGATGCGGGAATACCTCATGCGGGCCGATGAGATTGGCCTACGCGGAGTGCGGAGTTCCGGTGGTTAGACGCGTGCATTGACATCGGGCAAGTGGCGGCTTTGATCATGTGACGGTCTAGACAGATCTTATAATCGATTCATGACCTTGTTGGTGCGTAGGTTTTAGTAGTCGGCTATGCCTTCGTACTTACCCGTGCGGTTTTATTATGACACAGTGGGACCCGTGTTCATGTGTATTCCTTGGTGCTTTTATATCATGTATCGCCTGGCGGTGGGAAGGTATTCCACGCATGATTGATGTTGTGGGCCCGAGACCCATTGTTATACTTGAGTGATGACTGAGGCGTGAGTCCCCGACTTGACATGATCGCTTTGTTGCAAGCCGTAGTTTGGTTATCATACATGTCTCACTTTATATGATGCTATGATTTCATTTCTGATATGTATTTTTGATTTCACATACTCGTTTGTTATCGACCTCGCCCGGCCTGCGTTCATGCCGCAGGTTGAGGTACACCAGTCGTTGATCCTAGCTCTTAGGGTCACAGTTCAGCTTTTGGGAAGCTCCGTTTCTCCGGAGGCTTATCTTGGTATAGTCCCCTGTTGTCGTAGGTGCTTACATTCAGGGGTATGACGGGGCCCTGTCCCGTCGTTGTTGTCATATCTTTCGTAGAGGTCTGTAGTACTGTTGTGGGCAGGGTTGTAAAAAGGATTAAACTGTTCATGTTGAAAAAGTTGTCATTTTTATATATGCCGAAAGGCAAGTTTTCTCAGATTATTGTTTCATATTTCATAATATGTCTTGTATCGTTTTATGTTCCGCTGATTACTCTGATGTTGTATCACTAGGGTGCCCGGGGTAAGGCACCAGTCACGGGCCCGGAATCGGGTCGTGACAGATGTGACACGTAATGCAGGTTTATTTTTATCCCAAAAAAAGTATGCAACAGAGATTGTTGAACGAGCTGGCATGTCATCGTGTAGGCTGTCCACTACGTCGGTTGATACTAACCAAAGTTGAGTGCTTCTTCCAGCAAGCCATATGCTCATCCATCACATTACCGCAACCTTGTAGGTCCTGCAATATATCACCTTCACGAGGCCCAATATCTCTTATGTTGTACAGCATGTTTGTCTATTCATGCATAACCCGATGGAGGATCACATGCAAGCTCTCCAACACATTGTGCGTTATATTTAGGATACTCTTGATCATGACTTGCATCTATATCCGTCTTCGACAACCACTCATATTTCATACACATACGTCGATTGGGGTGGATGTTTGGATACCAGACGCTTCATGTCTGGTTATTATGTTTTTTTAGTGATAATTTGGTGTCTTGGTTGTCAAAATGGCAAGTGATGTTGTCCAGATCAAGTGCCGAAACAGAATACCGAGGAGTTGCTAATGTGGTGTCTTAATCTTGTTGGCTACGAAACCTTCTTTTAGAGCTACACTATCCGGTTCCGAAGGCGACATTGGTTTATTATGATAATGATAGTGCAATTTATCTTTGAGGGAATCCGGTTCACCACCAACGCACTAAACATATTGAGCTGGATATTCACTTTGTTTGCGAAAAGGTTGTTCGTGGACAAGTGTGTGTCCTACATGTCCCGTCACGTTATCAGATTGCCGACATTTTTACAAAAGGTCTTCCGCTGGTTTTATTTGAAGACTTTCGGGATAGTCTCAGCATATACCGACCTCCCGCTTCGACTGCGGGGGTATAATAAAATAGGAAAATTATATTTAGTCATAATTATGTATATTTTGTACATGATAGATGTATATTATAGTTATTTCTTAGCGTAATTATAATTTAGGATTAGATTTGTATTTTAATATATGTATTATGATTTTGGAATGAAATAATGAAGGTAGAATATTTATTACAGAAATATCTTCATTCTGGAGTACGGGTTAAGACAATGTATATACAACAAGGCAGAAGCAGCTTTCTACACTTCATTTGCATAATATCCAAATATAATAATCAAGAAGTTATACATAGGTATGCTTATATATAAATGCTCATGAGACAATTTCTTATAAAGATAAGAAAATTATTAAGAGAATAACTATTTTTGCTTAAAAGTATTTTGCGACATAATATCTTTATGTGGAAAATAATTTTCTTCAAAGCAAACATACTTATTGATAACTTTCATTTTTCTTAAGACTTATTTAATTTTTATACATTGATGTGATTTTTTCTCAATTTTATAGAAAACCTCAAAATATCTTATGTGGAAAATAACTTTATTCATAGCAAACATACTTAGGTGGTGTTTGGCCAAGCTTCTGGAAGTGTTTCTGATTCTCAGAAACACCTCTTTGACCAAACACCCTCTTTCCAAAGTAGAAACACTTTTTTCAGAAGCCAAAAAGTGTTTTTAGATGGGAAGAGAAACAGAAACACTAATTTGGTGCTTCTGCAGAAATTCTTTTTGCTCATTCATTAAAAAAAAAATTGGATTCATTTACCATTTTCTTTTCACAAAATTCCTTTTAATCTCATATAATATCTCCATATAAAATAAAAATTTGGAATAGGGGTAGGGTGGAGGTAGGAGGTAGGGCGGGGGTAAGAATTTTTTTTTAATAAAAGTAACAAAAAATATGAAATAGAAATTTGAGGATGGGTAGGGCAATGGGGGTGGGGTGGGGTAGGGGTAGGGCGGGAGTAAGAAAAAAATCATTTTTTTTTATAAAAGTAACAAAAAAAATGAAATAGAAATTTGAGGATGGGTAGGGCAAATGGGGTGGGATGGGGTGGGAGGATAGAGCGGGGGTAAGAAAAAAATTCATATTTTTTAATATTTTTTTTTATAAAAGTAACTAAAAATATGAAATAGAAATTTGAGGATGGGTAGGGTAATGGGGTGGCGATGGGTGTAGGGGTAGGGCGGGGGGAGAGGGGTAAGAAAAAATTCATATTTTTAATAATGTTTTTATAAAAGTAACAAAAAATATGAAATAGAAATTTGAGGATGGGGGAGGGCAATGGTGTGGGGGTCGGGGTAGGGGTAAGAAAAAATTTCTTATTTTCAATCATTTTTTAGAAAAGTAACAAAAAATATGAAATAGAAATTTGAGGATGGGATAGGGCAATGGAGTGGGGGTCGGGGTAGGGGTAAGAAAAATTTTCATATTTTCAATCATTTTTTATAAAAGTAACAGAAAATATGAAATAGAAATTTGAGAATGGGGTGGGTTGGGGGTAGGGCAGGGGGTGGTAAGGGGGAAGAAAAAAATTCATAGTTTTTATAAAAGTAAAAAAAAATATGACATAGAAATTTGAGGATGAGGTGGGGTAGGTGTGGGTAGGGCGGGGTAGATTTAGACATATTTGAGTCATTGACTATCATATTGTCGTTACATTTCTTATGTACAATATAATATTATTTTTTGATTAAATGTTGCAATTAAATAAATTTTTTTTTATTAAATTGTAAAGATATACTAATTTTTAGAAACATATGATAGAAAAGAATATTTTAAATAGTTTTAAATCTATTAAAAAGAATATTCTAGTAAATTTGCATAAATTTGGTCAAACAGGAAACTGTTTCTCTGTTTCTCAGAAGCACTTCTATAATTATAGGCCAAACACCCTAACTGATTCTCTAGAAACAGTTTCTGCTGAACTACTTCTAAGAAACAGAAACACATTTTCAGAAGCTTGGCCAAACGGACCCTTATTGATAACTTTCATTTTTATGAAAAGTTTTTCAACTTTTATACATTGATGTGATTTTTTCTCAATTTTATAGAAAACCTCAACAATGTAAAACATACAAAGGGGTAATATTAATATCTTTAGAAATTTGCACCCTTATGTGTAGTTGCTCGATCAAAATGATGTTGATAAAAATGTTTTTTCAATTATTTTCTTAGCATTTTATGTTGTTGAATAATTAATGATTTTTATCACCGTTTCTTATTTTAATTATTCTAAAATGTTGTAGATATCATAAGTGATGTCTGGCAAAAGTAACGTGTTTATAAATTTGGAGCTCGGAGATCATGAGTGAGCTTTAACCATGTTTTAAAGTAATTATATACTGATTGTGGTTTTTCATGCAGGAGGAACATTACTATAATCATTCAAGAACATTAAGAAATTAATATCGATAAAAGATCCATTAAGCTTCTAACATGATATTAATCTTTCTTGGATAGTCTTTTTATTAATATCAAATATATATTGTCGCACCCGATTTTGAACTCTCAGGCTTAAATGCGCGACGGAATGGTTATCCTCCCCAAAAATGTAAAAATAAATGTTAAAAATGTTTAAGGGAGTCGCCACCTAATTAATTGGGAGAATTAGAACACCTAAATACTAACTGATTAAAGTCAGCATTAACTCCATTTAATGGTCTGTAAAACTAAATAAGATTCTGAGTAAGGGTTCTTTATTATCCTAAAGGGAAGGGATTAGGCACCCTAAAAGATCCGCTAACTTGCGGTTGTCCGTTCAAACATAGGTTAATTTATTTGGCTGAAGGATGTATGTTTAGAAAAGTTTATTTAAGTAAAAGAGGATGTGGCAATATCTAAAGGATATATATTGATGACTAAAGGGTCTTATAAGATTCATATATATACAGTTGATTATGAAATGAAATTACTTTATTCTTGACAAAAGTAAGAAAGTGATTACTCCTAACAGTATACGTAGGGCTAAGATTCTTATAAAATTATGAGATTATTATTTCTTATACGTATGTGCGAAAAATCACTTCCTATAATATTTATGAAAAGTTTATGATAAAGTTTATTTCTTAAGGACTAAATATGGAGAAATATATTAACTACATGGCTAAAGCATAACTAAGATTGATTATTTTAGATTTAGACTTGCGTGATGAACCTAGAATAAATAAAGGGTGAACTTATCCTTTAAACTACCCTTCCAATATATTCAAAGACTATTAGAGTTAATTATCCTATTAATTACAGAATTAACAAATATAACAATAATAAATAAGCAAAAAATAAATAAATACACAAATAAGCGAAGGCAGGAGCGAGATCGTAGTTGACATGACATCTAGAATGGATGGTGACACCATCCATCCTATAGCTGTTTGGAAGCCCTGCGGCGGGAGGGTGGTTGGCGATATGAGAGTCATGATGAGTCTCATACCGAGACTCTTGATTATTCTCCGATGCATGTCATGTAAAAATAAGAAGGAAAAGGAATTAGTATATGTTCTAAACTCTATTAATAATGCAAATAAGTGAAATATTCATATAAAATTCAAGCACACATATGGCACAATTTTATTATTTAACTAAAACAGTATATAAAAAAGGGGGAGGCTCAAGCGAATGAAAATTCAATGTCATTTAATCACATGCTAGGCCTAAGATGCAAATAGTGTACAGAGCATGAAGCAGGTTCAGATCTGAAATCAAATATCAGGCCTCGGTACCGCCAACAGGGACACATAAGACAATAGCAAAGACCAAACATTTCATAACAAACAAAAATAGTTCACATCAAGCATGGCCCCCTGGAGTTGAGGAAAGGCCTAGGAATATTGGTAAACTCATATAATCAAAACCAATCAGTACATATGCCAATAGGAACTGCTACACAGAACTAGTCAAAATATACATAGTATACCTGAAAACATCTTTGCGGTATATAGGCGGTTATGCTTTGTATAAAATGTATGCCACAATACTGATGAGTATATGGAAGCAGGGCTTCTTACACTACCATTCTCAAAGCATGCGACTCAAAAGACACAAAAAAGATGCACACATACAGGATAGAACTTCAGCAGATATGCAGGAACGTTTGGTTCAAAACTGTTAGTTAGGAATCTTAAATAGGCAATCAAGAACTCATACAAGATCTAGAGGGGTTTTACACCTATTAACCTAGGTTAACATATCAACAAAACACTTAATAGAGTTCAAACTCATACAGATGAGACATTGCATAATAGTACATGATATTTAAACTAGCCCAGATGAACCAAAATACAACCTGAGACCCCAAGATGGGAAAGTTTAGTTATGTAAACAAATTATTACTAAAACACACCATATAAGTATCAAAAACAGGGATGTCAAAATTATGCATTTACTACTTCGCATCATTTGGACTTACAATCTTTGTTCATAACTAGTTCTAGGTATTTTTAAGAATTCAAACAGTAACCAGCATCTCATTTACCCAAATTATACATCCTCTTTTACCCTTAATCTCGAATTACTTCACATTGGTTTACCAATCGAAGAAGTTTCAAATCGTCATATTAACACTATTTCAAGTGTGAACTGGGTTTAAACAACATGCTCAGTAAAACAAAAAACAAAAAAATCAGCAGTCCCTTAGTCATATTTGATAGCAAATTCAATGCTCTAAAGTAGTCATTAATGCATACTAAACATGTTTACCATTCGAGAAATAGATCGACATTACAAACAATTGGAAATCATAACTAACAGACTTATCTGAGTAAAAAAAATGACTGAACCAAATCGAACAGATTCAACGAGAATAACATATGAACGTTATCATGCAGGGCACACAATACCGACTGAATAACTAAATAGAAAGAGAGTAGGTTTCCGGACCTTTTGTGGGTAGCGAACTGAGGCGACGACGAATGTTTTCCAGAATCGTCGACGGAAAGTTCGCAAAAAAGGAACTGTTTGCAGGAATGAATAGATAACCGTGAACTTGAAAATAAAGCTGGTTTTAAGATCGATGCTATCCCTATCTCTCCCTGATGGCTGATCGAACGTTGGGTATTTATAGCCTCCTATTTAGGCTTCCATCTTATGGTAAGTCTGGGACGGTTTTAGGGATGATTTGCACTGATTTTCGAGTGATTGTTTACCAAAAATAGGTGCTGATTTTCGACCATTCTAAGGGCAAGTTACCATTTTAGGGACGATTTTGATATTATTCCTGTTGGAACGATTTGGTTATAATTGGGGCGCGGATTCGATTTGGTTACGCCAGATTTTCCACCTGAAAATCTGGCGAGATTCGTGGGTAGGGGGGAAGGGTGCATGCGGCGGATGAGTTGAATGGAAAGGTTTTGCAATTAGGTTTAGGGTGTTTCGGTTGACAGGGAAGGTGAATGAGAGCAGCGGGAACGGGTCGTGATAATAAAATGGGTGAAGCGGTTGTAAAGTGGTAGAGAAATAGTGAAATTTGGGTAATTATTTAGTTAAGGGATCATTAGTTAAAACCTTAGGTGTATTATTTAATTAATGGTAGATAAATTAAAAAATCTAATTTGTGATTAACTTATTTAGGTGTTTTATTAGTCTAAGCTATTATTATAATAATAAATGGGTGTGCTAATTAATTAGTGCTTAATATTTATAATGCTAGACAGTTATTAAAACCTACCTATTATGTGTATTTTGCGATGTAAAATTATGGTTCTAAAAGAAAAAAAATTGTTTAATTTACTGGTTATTTATTTAAGGGGGATGGACAAAATTGGGTGTCAACAGTTGTCTCTCTTTGTATGGGGAAGATGAAAGAATCTCCAGACAAAGACGTTGACTTATAGCCAATTTTGTCTGGGTCATCGGAATTGGAACGAATGTTGTTGGTGTCTGAAAACTAAAGGTGGGGCCGGCGCGAATTCAAAATATGTTCCAGTGTCAAGCTATGGTGACTATGAGTTATTGTGATGCTAGAATGTTGGGAGAGAGTAGGTCGACGTTCGGGTCCACTTTTGCCTTTTGTTGGGAAGCCTTGCTCCCAACAAATTACCTCAGTTCGCCGTAAGAGGTATGTTATACCCCGTATTTCCGGAGTATGTACGTGAGGGCGTACGTACGAAAGTTTGGCCTTAAAAGTTTAGGCATGGCACGTTTTTTGGGCACAACTCACTCAAGGAATCGTTTTCCGACGAAACGTTTTACAAGACTCGCGTAGGGTAAATTCCGGCTATGCCATTTCTAATTTTTGCGGATTTTTCCGAGAGACGAAATATTTTGGACCAACGGGAGGGCGACACTTTTCACCCTCCAATTGGTGGACTTGAGGCGTCATTGAGGCCGATTGGAGTGACTTATTTTGTCTTGGAGTTGGTAGGATATTTTGTGTGCAAGTTGGCTAGGTACACTTGCCCAAATCTTGGCCTTACACTTGCCTTGCACTTGGCATAATCTTGGCCATTGGTTGGCCATCCATTGACCTATAAATACCCCCTTAAGATGAAGAGTTCTTCATCCACAAATTCCTTTCCAAGTCTTGAAAATCCTTCCCTCTCCCGTGTAGCCTTTTCGTCCAACACACCCCCTCCCCCACCTTTGAGTGAGCTTGGCCGAGGCAACCCCTCCCCCTAGCCTAGCCGAAATCTACCCCCCCGCCCGTGGTAGAAAAGTTGCCTTCTAGTAATGTTATAATTCCCAAAATAACCAAGCCCAAATCCCTTAGTACTTAGTAGAAGTTGTGAAGAACTTCTAAGGTTTCCTTGGAGCTATCGGAGCGTACAACTTAGGAGCTAAACCTCGCTCAGGATCGACGTTATACTCGGATTATATTGGGCTTATCGAGGTAAATAATCTTACCCGTCTTTTATAATTAGATAATGCATAC
Organism: Przewalskia tangutica; assembly: GCA_029844215.1. NCBI lineage: Eukaryota > Viridiplantae > Streptophyta > Magnoliopsida > Solanales > Solanaceae > Przewalskia > Przewalskia tangutica. Next base: position 53,354,257 of record CM056737.1, read on the forward strand.
TGTAGAAGTATAAGAATAAGTATAAAATACTTAGAAGGATATTACAGAATAGAATTGAACTATTATCACAGTAGAAGGGTTTAAAGAAGAATAATTGTTGTACTCACATAGATATTTTCTGATCGTATAGCTTACCGGGTAGGGAAGTGCTGCCCAAATTCCCATAGAATAGAGAACCCTCTGCTTAAAGCTTTATACAGTACAGTCTAGACGTTGATAGACGTATTTGACTGTTATAGGCTGATTCTCTGCGCGCGACATATTCGACTTGGCAGGAGGTTTTCGCCGAGAAGGTATGTGATTCTTCCTATACCCTTGAGCATGATATTTTAAATATATATATATAGTACGGTAGACGTACGTGTGTTAACTGAATAATAACTACGGCAATGTCTTTGACTTAAGCCTGAATAATACTTACGGCAATGTCTCGCGACTTAAGCCTGAATAATAAGGATCTGAAAGCATTTCAAAAGAATACTGAATCATTCTTTTATGTAAGAGAACTAATTGGTTTTTAAGCGAAAGCTTAAGAGTTATACTAGCTTTATGGGAAGTTAGGTATAACAACTTAAGAATGATAAAAGGAAGTTTACTTATGTGTTTATAACGACTTACATTGATTTATGGAAAGAATAATAAAATGGTTTGATAAGTAGACATGATATGATGTTATGTTTGTTAGTGTCTTGTAACATTTGTATAAAAGGTATTCTTGTTGTGCTTATGTGTTTAACGATAAGTCGTTATGTTAGTATTATATCACTCGCTCTTGACAAATACAGGGGTTAAGGCGCCTCCGATGCGGGGTATACCTCAGGCGATGCAGTGACTATGATGCGAGGACATCTCACGCAGTGCATGTGACCTATGCGGAGCTGCGAGAGTTCGAGTTAGTGTGCGGGGTTATACCTCACGCGGTCTATGTGGCGTGCGGACTACGAGTCGGGGCGATGCCGAGTAGCTACCCTCGATGCGGGTTATGCCCTATGCAGCTCACGTGAGTGGCCTATGCGGACTACGGAGTCGAGTTAGGCTTGATAATGATACTATGGGCAATTGGCCTGCGATCATTCGCGACCTAGAAAAGACTGTTCTGTTTACCTATTGTTGCTCTTGTTTATGATGTGGCACTATGCGCGGTTACCTTAGTTGTTTCATACATATATATGGCTGATTTTAAAATGATATGTTTTTATTTAAGTACTTTCTGATTTCGCATACTTAGTACTGTTATCGGCCTCCTTGGCTGCGTTCATGCCGCAGGTAAGCGGCAGTGCTAGATCCACATCCTTAGGATCTCTTTGCATTGGTGTCGGAGCTCCATCTTCTCCGTAGCTCTACTTTTAGGTATGATCTCCTGTATTGTAGATAGTTTTGTACATTCGGGGTATGGCGGGCCACTGTCCCGCCGTAGTTGTTTACTTCCAGAAGTGCTGTAGTCTGAGTGTGCAGTTGGGATGAATCGCAAAACTTGGGTTATTTATATATATATGCGAAGGCAAGCTTTTCATCGAGATAAAGCGTGTTTCATTTTACAAGCCATGTCTTGTTTTTATATTCCTGATTACTCGATGTATGATTACTTGGGTGCGGGTAAGACACGATCCACGGGCAGGGCAGTCGTGACAAAAGTGGTATCGAGCGATTAATCCTCGGAAAGTGTCTGACCAGTATCTAGTAGTCGATTATCGGTGTGTTGTGCACCACACCAATAATCGAGGAGGCTATAAGATATTTAGGATTGGTTTCCATTCTTCTCACTCGAGATCGTGCTTTAGAGTGTGTTAAAGTTGGACCCTCTAACGTATTCCTTTTATATGATTATGCCTCCGTAAAGCGGCAACCGGGCCTGAAGGGCAAAGCGTGAGGAGTCGCTAGTAGGACACCGAGAGTTACGAGGGCTCAGGCCCAGTCTATACCTCAGACGGCGAGTTCTATGACTCCGCCGGCCCAAAGAGACCGGTACCACACCTCGTCCCGGCACAGGCGGAGGAGTTAGGTACAAGGAGATGCCCAACTATTGGCGAGATCGTGGCGAACATGAGACAGTGGATCACGTGATTCGATCCAGCTCGGTCGTGCCGTGGTTCACGGCGAGAGAAGTTTGAGGCTACGAGATTTCTGAGTTGTAGCCCGAGAATTTTACTGGTCGGCGGGAGGATGATCGCGAGAGTTCATCCGTCGACTCGAGGATTATGAGAGTGATCGAGCGTCGGAGACCGAGTCCGTGATCTTTAGTTCACATAGGTGCGTGATCTGCGATCGATTGGTTGATTCATGGGAGTTATCCGGGGAGAGCACGCGTCCCCGCTATTTGCAGGATGAGTTCTCGTGAGGCTTTCCGCTCACTTGCCTCGCGGATGAGGAGGCGCGGTAGCAGATTTTTCTGCGAGACAGAGGGGCGTCTGATTAGGGAGTACAATGTCGAGTTCGATTCTTTGGCTCGATATGTCCCGGCATTGGTAGCAGAATGGAGGGCGGGGTGCAGCTACGTCAGGGCTAGATGATTATATGGCGAGTCTTGTGCAGTATTTCTCTTGGCCGGGTATGGACATTACCGCGTGCGAGCTCATGCACTAGGATGCGAGGCGTCGAGGCCGGCGGGTTGTGACAACGGCGAAGAGGACGGGGCGGCGAGTCCTTTGGTAGTTATCGGGGTGGGCGACCTCGGCCGGTCTAGGTCGCACCACGCCGGCTGAGCACTCTGCACGTCCTCGGCCTGGCCCAGTATTGGGGCGGTCGAGGCCCCAGACTTGAGACTTTCGGGGTGGCGAGTGCGGCGGTCGGGACCACCCCGGTGTGGCCGTCACGGTAGATCCCATTTCAGGAATTGTGGTGCTCTCAGGGTTTATTCTGATTGCGGCGGACGGGTCATATTGCGAGGGCTTGTCCGTCGGGGCGCGGGTGGTAGGGCTCGGCTACGAGTGCATTCTTGGTTCATCATCTCCTGATTACTCGCCGGAGGCGTGGTACTCGTGGGCGGCAAGTCGCGGCGAGGTCGTGGCGCGGGTCGATTCTAGCGGTCCTCGAGCGCATTTATGCCTTGTCGGCGGCGGGATCGGAGGCCTCACGATGTAAATCACAGTACCTTATCGGTTCGGGTTTGATGTGTATGCTTTGATAGATCCCGGTTCTACTACATCTATATATCTCCCTTGTTGCTAGTAGGATAGGGATAGAGCACGAGTCCATTGACCGCTTTCGAGGTAGCTACGCGATGGTGATTCGGTGGTAGCTCGGCGGGTATATAGAGCTTGTCACGTGACCATTTACGATCGTCGGACCACTGCCGACTTGATAGAGTTGGATATGATTGATTTCGGCGTGATCATGGGTATGGATTGGCTAGCTTCTGCTACGCCAATGTAGGCTGCGAGGAAAGTAGTGCGGTTCCAGTTTCGGATGGCCGGTTGTTGAGTGGGAGAAGCTTTGTATCGAGAAGTAGGTTTATTTCCTACCTCGAGGCTAGGAAGATGGTGCGAAAGGGTATATCTACCATCTCGTTCGGGTGTTTGATCACGAAATTGCGGTACCAGATTTTCGATCGATTCGGTAGTCGAGAGAGTTCCCGGGCGTGTTTCGGGCGACCTCGGGTATCCTCACGAGAGGAGATTGAGTTTTGTATAGATGTGTTGCGGACACTCGGCTATTTCCATTCGCCATATAGAATGGCTGCCGAGTTGAGAGAGTTGAAGGATCGGCTTAGAGACTTCTTTGGAGAAGGGCTTCATCCGGACCTAGTGTTTCTCCACAGGGAAGCCGTGTATTGTTCGTGAAGAAGAAGGGCGGGGCGCTGCGCGTGTGTTGATTCTGAGCGGTGAACAAGGTGACCATTAAACGAATACCCCTTCCCGAGATTGATGAATTGTTCGACCGATTGCGAGTGTGAGATGTTTCTCCAAGATTGATCTACGGTCGGGCTATCATCAGTGCGAGTCGGAAAGTCGGACATCCACAGAAGTGCATCGGACATGCGGACGCACTACGAGTTTAGGGTTATGTCGTTTGGTTTGACCAACGCTCGTGGTATTCATGGATTTGATGAGCGAGTGTTCAAACCATTTTGGACACGTTTGTGATAGTGTTCATTGATGATATCTTGGTTTATTCGCTCAGCGGGGCGTGCGGAGCATTTGAGGCTATCTTGTGATTCTCGGGACCAGCGATTATCGCCAAGTTTTCCAAATGTGAGTTTTGGTTAACCCGGTGGCTTTTCTTGGGCATATTGTCCGGGTGATGGCATTCAGTGGATCGGCGAAGATCGGCGATCGAGACTTGTCCTGAACCTACTACTCGGCAGAGTTCGCGATTTTACGGCCTTGCGAGTTATTATCGGTTCGTGGAGAAGTTTGCTTCATCTACGCACCATTGACTAAGTGACTCGGAAAGCGGCTAAGTTTGATGGTGATGCTTGTGGCGGGGTTTCCGATTCTTTGAAGGAGATTGCGGCCGCCCCATTCTTACTCTTCCGGAGGTCGAGACGGTTATGTCGTGTATTGTGATCGTCGAGGCATCGGGTTGGGATGTGTGTTGATGCGGCATGGCAAGGTTATAAGCGTATCGTCCGGCGGTGAAGAAACACGAGAGAACTACCCGCGTGATTTGGAGTTAGCGGCGGTGATTCACGCTTTGAAGATCTGGAGGCACTATTTGTATGGGGTTCGTGGATATTTATCTGCACCACAAGAGCCTCGGTATATCTTGACAGAGGAGTGAACTTACGGCGAGAGCGGTGGTTAGAGTTGCTTAAGGATTACGATGTTGATATCTGTACCACGGGAAGGCGATGTTATGGCGGATGCTCTTAGTCGTAGGTCGATGGGAGTCTATCGGATGTGCGGCCAGAGGAGAGACATGGTTCGTGATTTGCATCGATTAGCGAGCCTTGGTGTCCGTTTGATTGATTACGATAGCGATGGGGTTCGAGTTCGTGAGGTTGCCGAGTCTTCCATCGTCGAGGAGGTGAAGAGGCAACGATTCGAGGATCGATTTTGACACGTTATCGTGATCGGCTCTTCGTGAGGAAGGGTCCTTTTGAGTAGCACGATGGGGTGCTAAGGTTTGAGGCGAGTTGTGTGTTCGGATGTTTGGGACTTGGCGAGTTACGGGGAAGCACCGCGCGCGTGACTCTATCCATCGAGTCGACCAAGATGTACCCGACGCTTAGATCATGTATTGGTGGGATGGCTTGAAGATAGACGTTGCGAGTTCGTAGCTCGGTGCGTGTTGTCGGCGGTGAAGGTAGAGCACGAGGCACGGTGGTTTGTTCTGACGATAGAGATCCCGCACGGAAGTGGGAGGTAATCAACGTGGACTTCATCGGGATTACCTCGCTTTCGGAGGAGATGATTCTATATGGGTTATCGCCGGCGGTGTGAAATCAGCCCACTTTCTTCCGTTAGGATGACTTTTGGTGAGGATTATGCGGACTTTACATCAGAAATCGTCGATGCATGGAGTCCCTATTTCGATCATATCGCATGCAGAGCCCGGTTCTGGCTAACAGAGGTCCTTCGAGAAGGAGTTTAGGGGCGAGTGAGCACGAATCGCATTCCATCCACGCAGACGGACGAGGCAGAGCGCCTTATCCGAACTCTTGAGGATATGCTGCGAGCTGTGTTATTGACCGAGGTTGGGAGGATCATTTGCCTCTAGTTGAGTTCGCGTATAATAGCTACCACTCCGGTATTGAGATGGCGCCTTATGAGGCCTTGTATGGGAGAAATGCAGATCGTCTATAGGCTGGTTCGATGTGGGCGAAATACGATTAGTGGGACGGACTTGGTGCAGCGATGGATAAGGTGAAGCTTATCAAGGCGGCTATTGGCGGCTGAGTCGGCAATCGTATCACGAGATCATCGTCGTCGGCATCCGGAGCTCGCGATTGATGATTGGGTTTTCTGAAGGTGTCGCCCGTGAAGGGTGTGATGAGATTCGGGAAGAAGAAACTCATCCCAAGGTACGTTGGGTCGTATCAGTTGTCGCGGGGTAGGCAAGGTTGCTATGAGTTGGATCTGCCGTCCGATCGGAGGCGGTGCATCCGGTGTTTCACGTTTCAATCTTTGAGGAGATGTATGAGGATCCATCTAGTGGTACACCCGATTGGCGATGTCGGTGGCCAGGGGTTATCGTATGAGGAGATTCCATAGCGATAGTCGATCGTCGGAGTTAAGCGTCTGCGGACTAAGGGCGTGGCAGTCAAAGTCTTGTGGCGGAGCGAGCTCGAGGAGGAGATGGCGTGGGAAGGCGAGGAGGACATGAGGCGAAGTATCCTCACCTATTCCCACACCTCGGGTAATTCACTTTCCTATTTATAAATTTTCATTGTCATATTTTGCCTAAGTGTTGTTCTGTTGCCGTGTGTGGCATTTTCAAATGTTTAAGTTATGAAGAACCTTATCGTTAACTGTCTTGGGAAGGAACAATCTGGACGAATGTTACTAAGGAGGAGAATGTTATACCGTATTTAGGAGTATGCGTGAGGCGTGCGTCTAAAGTTTGACGCAAAAGTTTAGGCATGGCGTTTTTAGCACAACTCACTCGAGGAATCGTTTCCGGCGAAGCGTTTTACAAGACTCGCGTAGGGTAAATTCCGGCTATGCCATTTCTAATTTTGCGGATTTTTCCGAGAGGCGAAACATTTTGGACCAACGGGAGGCGACACTTGTCACCCTCGATTGAGTGGACTTGAGCGTCATTGAGGCCGATTGGGTGGCTTATTTTGTCTTGGAGTTGGTAGGATATTTTGTGTGCAAGTTGGCTAGGTACACTTGCCCAAATCTTGGCCTTACACTTGCCTTGCACTTGGCGTAATCTTGGCCATTGGTTGGCCATCCCTTGACCTATAAATACCCGCTTAAGATGAAGAGTTCTTCGTCCACAAATTCCTTTCCAAGTCTTGAAAATCCTTCCTCTCACTTGTAGCCTTTTTAGTCCAACACACTTTGAGTGAGCTTGGCGAGGCAACCCTCACTAGCCTGGCAGAAATCTACCCTCCCTTGGTAGAAAAGTTGCCTTCAGTATTGTTATAATGCCCAAATACCTAGCCCAAATCCCTAGTACTTAGTAGAAGTTGTGAAGAACTTCTAAGGTTTCATTGGAGCTATCGGAGCGTCTGTAGGAGCTAAACCTCTCGAGGATCGACGTTATACTCGGATTATATTGGGCTTATCGAGGTAAATAATCTTACAGTCTTTTATAATTAGATAATGCATCTTGTAGAAGTATAAGAATAAGTATAAAATACTTAGAAGGATATTCTGAGAATAGAATTGAGCTGTTATCAGTAGAAGGGTTTAAAGAAGAATAATTGAGTACTCACATGGATTGTTTTCTGATGTTGTATAGCTAGGGTAGGGAAGTGCTGCCCAATTCCATAGAATAGAGAACCTGCGCAAAGCTTTATCTGATCTGATCTGAGCGTTGATAGGCGTATTGGTATTATAGGTGATTCTCTGCGTGACATATTCGACTTGGCGGGAGGTTTCGGAGAAGGTATGTGATTCTTCCTATACCCTTGAGCATGATATTTTAAATATATATATATATGCGGTGAGCGTCGTGTGTTAAGCGAATAATAACTACGGCAATGTCTTTGACTTAAGCTGAATAATACTTACGATGTCTCATGACTTAAGCACGAATAATAAGGATCTGAAAGCATTTCAAAGAATCTTGAATCATTCTTATGAAGAGAACTAATTGGTTTTTAAGCGAAAGCTTAAGAGTTATACTAGCTTTATGGAAAGTTAGGTATATGACTTAAGAATGATAAAAGGCAGTTTACTTATGTGTTTATATGGACTTACATTGATTTATGGAAAGAATAATAAAATGGTTTGATAAGTAGACATGATATGATGTTATGTGTGTTAGTGTCTTGTAACATTTGTATAAAGGGTATTCTGTTGTGCTTATGTGTTTAACGATAATTTGTTATGTTAGTATTATATCACTCACCTCTTGACAAATCACAGGGGTTAAGGCGCCTCCGTCACGGGGTATACCTCGAGCGATGCAGTGACTATGATGCGAGGACACCTCATGCGGTGCGTGTGACCTATGCGGGCTGCGAGAGTTCGAGTTAGTGTGCGGGGTTATACCTCATGCGGTGCATGTGGCGTGCGGACTACGAGTCGGGGCGATGCAGGAGTAGCTACCCTCGATGCGGGGTTATGCTATCGCAGGCCTACGTGAGTGGCCTATGCGGACTCTGAGTCGAGTTAGGCTTGATAATGATACTATGGGCAATTGGCCCTGCTTCGATCATTCGCAGCCTAGAAAAGACCTGTTACAGTTTACCTATTGTTGCTCTTGTTTATGATGTGGCACTATGTGCGGTTACCTTGGTTGTTCCATTCTTCTCACTCTGAGATCGTGCTTTAGAGCTGTGTTAAAGTTGGACCCCTCTAACGTATTCCTTTTCTGTAACAGTTATGCCTCCACGTAAGGCAACCCGGGCCCAGAAGGGCAAGCGTAGGAGCGCTAGTAGGACAGGGATTCACGAGGGCTCGAGGCCCGATCTATACCTCGGGCGGCGAGTTCTATGACTCGCCGGCCAGAGAACCAGTACCGCCTCGCATCCCGGCACAGGCGGAGAGTTAGAGTCTGAGAGATGCCCGACTATTGGCGAGATCGTGGCGAACATGAGAGCAGTGAATCTGGGTTCGATCCGCTCGGTCGTACCGTGGTTCACCGAGGCGAGTTTGAGCTCTGAGATTTCTGAGTTGTAGCCCGCGAGTTTCTGGTCGGCGGAGGATGATCCGCGAGATTCATCCGTCATTCTGAGGATTATGAGAGTGATCGGGCGTCGGAGACCGAGTCCGTGATCTTTGGTTCACATAAGTGCGTGATACGCGATCGATTGGTTTGATTCATAGGAGTTATCGGGAGAGCACGCGTCCCAGCTACTGGGATGAGTTCTCGGAGGCTTTCGCTCACTTGCCTCGCGGATGAGAGGCGCGGTGACAGATTTTTGCTGAGGCAGAGGGCGTGCGATTAGGAGTACAATGTCGAGTTCGATTTTTGGCTCGATATGTCGGCGTTAGCGAATATGGAGGGCGGGTGCACCGCTACGTCACCGGGCTAGATGATTATATGGCCGAGTCTTGTGCAGGTGTTTCTCTTCAGCCGGGTATGGACATTACCCGCATGAAAATTCAATGTCATTTAATCACATGCTAGGCCTAAGATGCAAATAGTGTACAGAGCATGAAGCAGGTTCAGATCTGAAATCAAATATCAGGCCTCGATGCAGCAGGGACACGTAAGACAATAGCAAAGACCAAACATTTCATAACAAACAAAAATAGTTCACATCAAGCATGGCCCGGAGTTGAGGAAAGGCCTAGGAATATTGGTAAACTCGTATAATCAAAACCAATCGATATTATGCCAATAGGAGCGCTACTGAGAACTAGTCAAAATATACATAGTATACACGAAAACATCTTTGCGGTATATAGATGGATATGCTTTGTATAAAATGTATGCCACAATCTTGATGAGTATATGGAAGCGGGGCTTAACTACACTACCATTCTCAAAGCATGCGACTAAAAGACACAAAAAGATGCCACATACAGGATAGAACTTGTGAGATATGCAGGAACGTTTGGTTCAAAACTGTTAGTTAGGAATCTTAAATAGGCAATCAAGAACTCATACAAGATCTAGAGGGATTTTACACCTATTAACCTAGGTTAACATATCAACAAAACAGTTAATAGAGTTCAAACTCATACGGATGAGACATTGCATAATAGTACATGATATTTAAACTAGCGGATGAACCAAAATACAACACGAGACCCCAAGATGGGAAAGTTTAGTTATGTAAACAAATTATTACTAAAACACACCATATAAGTATCAAGAACGAGGATGTCAAAATTATCATATCTACTGCATCATTTGGACTTACGGTCTTTGTTCATAACTAGTTCTAGGTATTTTTAAGAATTCAAAGCAAAGATCTCATTTACCCAAATTATACATCCTCTTTTACCCTTAATCTCGAATTACTTCACATTGGTTTACCAATGAAGAAGTTTCAAATCGTCATATTAACACTATTTCAAGTGTGAACTGGGTTTAAACAACATGCTCAGTAAAAAAAAAAAAAAAAAGAATCAGAAGTCCCTTAGTAATATTTTATAGAAAATTAAATGCTCTAAAGTATACATTAATTCATAATAAAAATGTTTACCATTAGAAATAGATCGACATTACAAACAATGGAAATCATAACTATGGACTTATCGAGTAAAAATGATGAACCAAATCGAGCAGTTCAGCGAGAATAACATATGAGCGTTATCATGCAGCACCTGTAATCTGTTGAATAACTAAATAGAAAGAGTAGGTTTCAGGACCTTTTGTGGGTACCGGCGACGACGAATGTTTTCCAGAATCGTCGACGGAAAGTTCGCAAAAAAGGAACTGTTTGCAGGAATGAATAGATAACCGTGAACTTGAAAATAAAGTTGGTTTTAAGATCGATGCTATCCCTATCTCTCCCTGATGGCTGATCGAACGTTGGGTATTTATAGCCTCCTATTTAGGCTTCCATCTTATGGTAAGTCTGGGACGGTTTTAGGGATGATTTGCACTTATTTTCGAGTGATTGTTTACCTAAAATAGGTGCTGATTTTCGACCATTCTAAGGGCAAGTTACCATTTTAGGGACGATTTTGATATTATTCCTGTTGGAACGATTTGGTTATAATTGGGGCGCGAATTCGATTTGGTTACGCCAGATTTTCCACCTGAAAATCTGGCGAGATTCGTGGGTAGGGGGGAAGGGTGCATGCGGCGGATGAGTTGAATGGAAAGGTTTTGCAATTAGGTTTAGGGTGTTTGGTTGTGAGGAAGGTGAATGAGAGCAGCGGGAATGAAATTTCTTGGTGATAATAAAATGAAATTTGAAGCGGTTGTGAAATTGGGTAGAGGAAATAGTGGGCTGGGTAATTATTTAGTTAAGGGATCATTAGTTAAAACCTTAGGTGTATTATTTAATTAATGATAGATAAATTAAAAAATCTAATTTGTGATTAACTTATTTAGGTGTTTTATTAGTCTAAGCTATTATTATAATAATAAATGGGTGTGCTAATTAATTAGTGCTTAATATTTATAATGCTAGGCAGTTATTAAAACCTACCTATTATGTGTATTTTGCGATGTAAAATTGTGGTTCTAAAAGAAAAAAAATTGTTTAATTTATTGGTTATTTATTTAAGGGGGATGGACAAAATTGGGTGTCAACATATATAGTGTACCATATTCATCTCTTATACAATAGGAATCCTAAACCTAATCACAAGAGGAATCATAGTCTTACCATAATTATATTTACACAATATATGGTATATATTCTAATTATGGGTAGGAATACAATAATGACAATTATACACGTTTACACACCCTCTCAGTGGAGCGGGAGGAGGCCGGACGCTGAGACTGGATCTGAAGTCAAGAAATAACTGTCTGGGAAGTCCTTTAGTAAATATATCTGCATACTGATAGGATGATAAAACATGTAATACTCTGACATGGCATAGTGCAACTTTTTCACGAACGAAGTGCAAGTCTATCTCAATGTGCTTGGTTCGCTGATGTTGAACCGGATTGTGAGAAAGATAGATGGCAGAGATGTTATCACAGTACACAATAGATGTCTGACGCAAAGGACACTGAAGTTCTAATAGTAAATTTCTGAGCCAACAAATCTCAGCTACCATATTTGCAACGCTTCTGTACTCATCCTCGGCACTGGAACGAGATAGGGTAGCATATCGTTTGGCAAACCAAGAAATCAGATTATCCCCTAAAAATACACAAAGGCCGGAGGTGGAGCGTCGCGTGTCCGGACACCCTGCCCAATCTACATCTGTATAAGAGAGAAACCTATTTGTTGCAGAGGGGTATAGGTGCAAACCATAATCAAGTGTGCCCTTAATGTATCAGATGATACGCTTAAGAGCAGTGAAATGAGACTCCATGGGGCATGCATGAATAGGCATACCTTCTGAACAACATAAGCAATGTCTGGCCTTGTAAATATGAGACACTGAAGTCCACATGCAAGGCTCCTATACAAAGTAGGATCGGAGACTGGAGCACCATCCATAACACTGAGCTTAGATTTTGAATCAACTGGAGTAGGTGAAACTTTTCAATTTGCCATCTTAGCCCTGTACACAATCTCTTCTGCATACTTACACCGACACAAGAACATGTGGTTGGCAGACCTGGTCACTGATATCCCCAAAATATAACTCAGCTTCCCCAAGTCAGTCATTGCAAATTCGGACTTAAGCAAGACAATAATCTCATTTTTCAACCCGTCTGAGGAGGCAGTAAGAACAATATCATCCACATAAAGTAATAAGTAAGCAGTGCTACTACCTCGATGAAAAATGAAGAGTGGTGTACCACTCTTGCTGCATACAAACCCAATCTGCAAGATATATCTGGCAAAGCGATCATACTACGCACAGGGACCAGTTTCAGGCCATATAGTGACTTCCAGACGGCACACATAGTGAGGAACTGCAGGATGGGTGAACCCAGGAGGCTGGTGCATGTAGATTGTTTCTCTCAGATCCCCATGTAAAAATGCATTCTTCACATCAAGTTGATGGATCAGACAGTGTTTGCCCATGGCAATGCTCAAAACTGTGCGAATGATAGCCGGTTTGACAACCGGGTTGAAGGTCTCACCACAATCAATGCCTTCTTGATGATTTATGCCATTAGTCACAAATCGTGCCTTATACCTCTCAAGATCTCCACTGTCTCTTAATTTGTGACGAAATAACCACATTCAACGGATCACATTCACTCTCTCAGGTCTAGGTACATATCTCATATGTGATGTTTAATCAAAACATTAAATTCCTCAGTCATAGCCGCATTCCAATTAGGGTCCTGTTTGGCCAATTTGGGATTTTTGGGAAGTGGAGAGATGGTTTGGACATGCAGGTTAAATTGGACTTTGAGTTTGAAGATCCTGTGTCGAGCACGAGTTTCCATATGGTGAGTGGGGAGATCCGAGATAGAGGGTGAGGTCGGATAAGGGAAGGGTGGAGGAAAACCCGTCTAAGGCGCCGCAGCGCCGCGATCAAGGGCCGCAGCGCCAGTGGGCTTCGTCGAAGGCGCCGCGGCTTCATTGTCGATGGGCCGCAGCTCTAAATGTGATCCGAGAACTGGGTACTCACTGGAAGGGAGGTGCCGCGACGCAGAGGGGCCGCGACTCTAATTCCATGGCATAATTAGTTTGCTCACTGGAAGGAAGGAACCGCGGCGCTTCCACGATGGGCCGCGGCGCTGACGTCTGAGATGATTTAGTGAGCTGATCAAGGATAATGGGAGAGATGACAGGCTCGTCAAGAAAGGAGTAGTTCATTTTTTGTAATTTCTGAAGATTCGAAAACAGGAATGTAGTCTCGTCGAATGTGACGTGACGAGAGATGTTGATTTGACGAGTTGACAAGTCGTAGAATAGATAACCCCTATGGTTTGGCGAGAAGCCTAGGTAAACACATGGAGTTGACCGGGGAGCTAGCTTGTGCAGAGCAGTAGAGGAAAAATTGGGATAACAGAGACAACTGAATATCCGTAGATAATCATAAGAGGGGACTCTATGATATAGTATTTCGGTAGGGGTCATATTGTGAAGGGTGCTAGTAGGGAGAATATTTAGAGTGTATTCTGACATTTTTGCATCATAGACCCAGAAGGGCGGAGGTAGGGAGACATGAATCAATAGAGTGCGAATCATATTGTTAATGGTGCAAATGATTCTTTTAGCTTTACCGTTTTGTGTGGAGGTGTGGGGGCAGGAGAAGCGAAAGATCATGCCACTATTAGTACAAAAACGGGGAAACATAGAGTTGTTGAATTCACGACCATTATTGCACTGAAAATATTTTATACCCTTTTCAAACTGTGTTTGAATGAATGTTCGAAACTCAAGAAATTTGGCAAACACTTCCGATTTAAATTTGAGAGGATACAACCAAACAAAGTGAGAAAATCATTTAGTAATATAAGATAATATTTATGACCGAGAGAACTAGCAATAGGTGATGTCCATAAATCGGCATGTATAATATCAAATGGTGCAAAGGTAACACTAGTAGATGATTTAAACGGAAGATGAATATGTTTTCCTAAAGAACAAGAAACACAGTTTTGGGCAAACTTTCCATTATTACAAGTAATGAAATTATTGCCTCTAAGAAAATTAAAAATTGGGGCACCTGGATGACCAAGCCTATTATGTCATGTTGAAGAAGAAATGACCTCTAGAGAGACGGGAGAGAAAGATCTGGCAGCGGAGGTGTGAGTGAATGGATAGAGATCCCCCGTGCTATTGCATCTCGTAAGAGGTGTCCCCGTATGAAGATCCTTCACAGTGAAACCAAAAGGGTCAAAATCTACAGAGACATAATTATTACGAGTGAATTTGCGGATATAGATTAGGTTCTTAATTATGTGTGGGGCATATAGGGTTTTCTTAAGGGGGAATAGATGAGGAGGTGGTGTATAGGATGTACCATAACCCTTTACTGGAATGCGGTGGCCACTACCAACTGTAATGAATTGAGGATGCTTTAAACTGAACAGTTTGAGAATATTACCTGCAGACTGGGTGAGGTGTGATGTGGCTCCGGAGTCCATGTACCAATTGTTGTCAGGCTGTTGCAGATTGAGACTGCTGAAAGCCTGACCCAACTCAGAGGGGGCCATGCCGGAAGCGGGCTGCTGGAACTGTCCTTGCATGAAGTGGGCTTGGGTACTGGGCTTGCTGAGTGAATGGAGCCGGGGCTAACAACCCGTGTTGGGAATACGGGTTGAAGGGCTGCTAGTACTGGAAATGGGTTAGCGTCGCGGCTGCATGCGAGGCACGCGGCGCTCTGCGATCTGCAGGCGCGCAACCCGGTTGTTATGCGGACCACTGTTGTTCTTCTGCTTTGGTTTCTTGGCCGCGACCCTTGCCACAACCACAACCTCTTCTGCCACCGCGACCCTTGCCACTCTTGCCGCCGCGGCCCTGCCGTGATTGAGAGTTTTCTATGGCGTATGATTTTGGGGTTGCGTGCCGACAGCTAACGCCTGCTGACTGTGCTCATCATGCTTAGCACGACGGATCTCTTCAAGCAACAATTGCAAGTGAGCTGTGTTGAAACTGGGTAACGGATCTGCCTGTTGAATCATGGTGACTAACGTATCATAATCGCCTTTAGGAAAGCCTGTAATCAATTGCAATACCACTTTACTATCCGAGACAGTCGTGTCGACGTTGGAGAGTTGATCCGCCAGTAGTTTCAACTATCTGCAGTACTCAGTCATGTTGGAGAAATTTTCAAGACGTGTATTATTAAATTGTTCCTCCAAATTCACCGCACGAGTGTGCTTGTTATCTTGAAAGATTTCCTCCAAACGGTTCCATAAATCAAGGGTTGTGGCGCCAGATTTCATGATAGTAAGAAGAAGATCCTGAGAAATACTATCATAAATCCAATGTTTGACGCCGGCTGATCGGTGTATTTTATATACACCTTTTGAGTCAGTCTAGTTAGTCTTTTGTCCCGTTTTGTACATACAAAGTGTCGTATTAGGATAGATTTTCTTTCTTTTGAGTCAAAGTGGCTAAAGTGGCCAAATGGCGGAAAAGGAGCGAAAAGAGGAAAAGAGGAGTCTTAGAGTGAAAGCGGAGAAAGTGGCAAGCGAGGCTGAAATCCAGGACTGCGTGGCCTCCTGCGATCGAAGCGGCGCGGCGCTATTATTCAGAGAACTGCGAAGATTCAGCGCCGCGCCCTGAAGACGGCAGGGCGCGGCGCTAAACATCAGAAGCCACGGGAGTTGCGGCCGCGGCTACCGCAGCGAATATCGGCGCGGCGCCAAAACACCGTATTAGAACTTTGGCGCGCGGCCAGCGAACATGGCGCGGAAAAATTAGGTCTTTTGGATTTTTGGGCCAGCACGGAAGGAAAAGAAGGAGGCGTTTTAAAACTATATAAGGAGAACCTAGGCGGTTTTGGGGTTCCCTTTCTGCACAACTCAAGATTCTTGACTTGGAGTTTGGATACCATTAGCTTAGTAATTTCTTTTCCTTTCCTTTATTTATTTGGTTTTGCATGATGAACTTTGAATTAGTTCTTGTCATATTCATGGCTAGGAACTAATTCTCTTATAGGGCTTTCTATGTTGAATTCTTGAACATTATGTTATAAAGTAATGCATGCTTATGGTTATTATTCTTATTGAGATATCTATCCAATAATTGAGTTGAATTCTTGGTAGCTAATTGACAACTAGTTATCACTATATGATTTCTAATCAGTTACGAAAAGGAGGATTGTGAATATCTTGTAAGTTGGGTGACGGTCTTGAATTGGGGATGAAAATACCTCAATTAGATTTGTAAGCGTTGATGAGAGGCTTAACAACCCTAATTTTTCGCATTGTGCGTGACGGCCAACTAGGTTTTGTGCTTAATCCTCTATAGAGTTACCTTATCAAAGTTAGGTAAGGAACAACATGGGGTTGAGTGTTTATATAACCCTAACGGAGTATAAAGCGATTTCGTAAACTGCTTTCTCCAAAAGAAGAACACCATAAGTAATGCATTAACAAGTAACATAGCGGATAGTAAGGATACATAGAAGCCCTATTCTCATCACATCTGAAGTAACTCCTTTATATTTACGTCTCTTTAATAATTCTTAGTTATAAACAACCAATCAAGTATTAATTCGCCAAATAGATACTATAAAATAGATAGTTGGTACTTGAACCCTAATCTGAGGGCGATATTCGGTCTTATCTAAGACTATACTACTTGATACGATAACGTGCACTTGCGTTTAAAAGTGTGTGCATATTACGCGCATCAAGTTTTTGGCGCCGTTGCCGGGGATTAGGCAATAGTTCAATATCAATTTTATCTATTTTTAAATTCTAATTTGGTTTTAATTTTTATTTTTATTTTTTTATTTTATTTTTTTTATTTTTTTACGAAAATTCGAGGTGCCGTGATTTCTTTGTTGGTTTTGATTCGTTCAGGAACACTTTAGATATGGATTTTTACTGTCCATATGATAGAGAGCCAACCATAGAGGCAGAGGAGGAATTACGAGAAACCCTACTTAGTCTCACGAGGCGCCAAGCTCGATTCATGGGCGAAATGAGTCGGGCATAAAGAGGTTGGAAAGCGAAATAGCGAGAACTTCGCGGTCATATTCAACAATAACCGCAAGAAGAGCAATCTGCATCGAGCTAAGCAATGAGGACACACAATGTCGTATAATTGACTGAAGGAGGCCGAATCAGGAGAAAGAGAAAGTTCACAGCAGCTGCAGAGCCGCGGCGCCTCTGATCAGGGCCGCGGCGTCGAGGATTCTGAGGCAGTGCAGGAGATAGTACAGCAAGTTCTGGTCTCCGAAACAGTGCAGGAAAGTGAGCGCCGCGGCGCCCAAGATCAGAGCCGCGGCGCCCCGTATCCAGAAATTGAGAAAATAGCACCAGCAGTGGTAACTGCACCCCAGGTGATGATACCATATCCCCAGAAGTTAAAAAAATGCACTCTTGACAAGCAATTCTCCAGATTCGTAGAGGTTCTCAAACAATTGCAACTCAATATCCCGTTTGCGGAAGCACTAGAACAAATGCCGAGCTACGTCAAGTTCATGAAGGATGTGCTTAGCAAAAAGAGGAAGATAGAGGATTACGAAACGGTGATGCTAACTGAAGAATGTAGTGCCATCCTACAGAGACAACTACCTCAGAAGTTACAAGACCCGGGGAGTTTTACCATCCCATGCACTATTGGAAAGTTTGAATGTCAAAAGGCACTATGCGACACGGGAGCAGCATAAATGATGCCTATCTAGTTTTCGCAAACTAGAAATGGGAGAAATCAAACCTACAAACATCACCTTGCGCCTAGTGACCGCTCAATTGTTCATCCGAGGAGTCATCGAGGATATACTAGTAAAAGTGGACAAGTTCATCCTCCCCGCGATTTCATTATCTTAGATATACAAGATAACGATGGAATACCTATCATCTTGGGCAGACCTTCTTAGCCACGGATGCTCTCATTGATGTTCAAAAGGGAATTGAAGCTCGAGTAGATGAAGAAGAGATAACTTTAACGCTCTTCAAACAGCAAGTTTTCCAGAGGCCAAAGATAACTGCTCAGCCATTGATCTTATCGAAGAGACAATGTCAAACAAAGAGTTCGAATATGAGGATACGCGTGAAGAAGTACTGACCACATGGGATGATGATAGTAAAACGATCCAGATCGATGGAGTATGCAAATTGGATGAATGCTTATGAAAAATGGGATACAAGGACAAAGAAATATGAGGAGTCGGGACAGTACGTAAAGATCATTACCATCCACAGAGAAGGCCCGAGTTAGAGTTAAAAATCTTACCTAATCATCTACAATAACAATACCTAGGTGAAGAAAAACGCCAAGTGATCATTTCATGCCACCTGACCACCGAAGAAATTGATAAACTGCTAAGAGTACTAAAGAATCACAAGCGGGCTATTGGATGGACATTAGCAGACATAAAAGGAATAAGTCCATCAACAGTAATGCATAAGATCCGCTGACGAGGAGAGCAGACCATCCATCGAAGCCCAGAGGCGACTGAACCCAAATATGAAAGAGGTAGTAAGGAAAGAAATCCTAAAATGGCTCGATGCAGGAGTGATTTACCCCATATCTGATAGCACGTGGGTAAGTCCAGTACAAGTGGTGCCGAAAAAGGGTGGAATAACAGTGGTGGCTAACGAAAGAAACGAACTCATTCCCTCGAGAACAGTCACCGGTTGGAGAATATGCATTGATTATCGCAAGTTGAATAAAGCAACGAGAAAAGATCACTTCCCGTTGCCATTCCTAGATCAAATGCTGGACAGACTCGCAGGGCACAACTACTATTGCTTTTTGGATGGATACTCAGGGTATCACCAGATTGCAATAGCCCCAGAAGATCAGGAAAAGACGACATTTACTTGCCCTTTTGGCACATTTGCATTTAGAAGAATGCCATTTGGACTCTGCAATGCACCTGCTACTTTTCAAAGATGTATGATGGCAATTTTCTCAGATATGGTAGAGAGGACTATAGAGATCTTTATGGATGACTTTTCGGTCTTTGGAGCATCATTTGATGAATGTTTAAGGCATCTAGAAGCAGTGTTGAGCCGGTGCGAAGAATCTAACCTTGTGCTAAATTGGGAGAAGTGTCACTTCATGGTAACAGAAGGAATCGTCTTGGGGCATAAAATATCAAACCAAGGTATTGAGGTAGACAAAGCAAAGATTTCAGTAATCGAAAATCTACCACCTCCAAAGATCAACAAAAGTCGAAGTTTCCTTGGGCATGCAGGCTTCTATAGAAGATTCATCAAGGACTTTTCAAAGGTCTCAAAGCCCCTCTCCACATTGTTAATGACGGGGGTAGCCTTCGACTTCAATAAAGAATGCTTATCCGCATTTCAAACGCTCAAGGAGAAGCTTACCTCAGCACCTATAGTCACTGCACCAAATTGGGAGCTCCCATTTGAACTCATGTGCGATGCAAGCGACTATGCGATTGGAGCAAGATTGGACAGAGAATCGACAAGGTATTTAGATCCATTTACTATGCTAGTAAAACTCTAAATGACGCACAATTAAATTATGCAACCACGGAAAAAGAACTACTAGCTATAGTATATGCGTTTGAGAAATTCAGCCATACTTGATTGGAAATAAAGTGATAGTATACACCGACCACTCGCTATAAAGTACTTAATGACAAAGAAGGATGCAAAGCCTCGTCTCATTCGATGGGTCCTACTTCTACAAGAATTTGGCGTAGAGATTCGTGATAAGAAAGGCAGAGAATTGATTGGACCACTTGTCAGTTGGAGAACACGAAGCGAATACCAGGATGTGCAAATAAATGATCACTTTCCGCATTTAACAACCGTTTTGAGTAAGTATGAATTCTAATTTACCTTGGTACGCTGATTTTGTTAACTTTCTTGCGGCTAAAGTTCTACCCTGTGCTTGTCAAGACAAGAAATGAAGAGGTTTTATTCGAGGTAAAACATTACTATCGGGAAGAACCAATGCTATACAAACATTGTGACCAAGTCATCAGCGATGTGTACGGAGGAAGAGATGCACTGGTTCTCACCCACCGCCACACCTTAGCATGTGGTGGACACTTTGGGGCATCAAGAAACGGCAAAGGTATTGCAATGCGGATTCTATCGCCACTCTCTTCAAGGATGCCCACACCTTTGTGCGAGATGTGATAATTGTCAAAGAACAGGAACATCTCAAGACGAAACGAGATGCCTTCGCATCGGGATATTGGAAGTAGAACTATTCGATGTGTGGGAGTTGATTTCATGGGACCATTCCGCCATCTTTTGGATATCAATATATCCTTCGGCGATGAACTACGTGTCCAAATGGGTAGAAGCGATGGCCACCAAAGAAAACGACAAGAAAGCGTGCAAAAATTTCTCCGAAGAATATTTTCACAAGGTTCGACACCAAGAGCTCTTATCGGTGATGAAGGAGCCATTTACGCAATAGGCGGTGAAGTCATTGCTTTCCCGATATGGAGTTTACCATCGACTTTTCCGCGTACCATCCTCAAGCTAATGGGCAAGCGGAAGTGTCAAATAGAAGTGAAAAGCATATTGGAAAAGGCGTGAACGGCTCAAGGAAAGAGTCGATCAAATTAGATGACAGCGTTATGGGCATCTGGGACAACATTCAAAACACCAATTGGTATGTCACCTTATAAATTAGTTTTGGTAAAGCTTGTCATTTGCCGCAGAGTTGGAACACAGAGCATATTGGGCAATGAAGAAGTTGAACATGGATACCACGGCAGCAGGACAAAGGAGGCTACTACAGCTGAGCGAATTGGATGAATTCCGACACAATGCCTATGAGAATGCAAAGATCTACAAGGAACGAACGAAAGCATGGCACGATAAGAATTTGATACCAAAAGATTTTCAAGAAGGACAACAAGTGCTGCTATTCAACTCAAGGTTGAGATTGTTTCCAGGCAAATTAAAATCACGTTGGACAGGACCATACACAGTGGTAAGAGTATTCCCATACGGAGCAATTGAAATAAAAGGGAGAGAGGGAGCCGCCTTCAAAGTAAACGGACAGAGGTTAAAACCCTACCTAATCGATGAAATGGAATACATGAACTTGGTAACTTCTCAATCCCTGAAAGAATAAGGAACGTGCGTCCGGCTAAAAGACGGTAAAGACAGCGCTGGTTGGGAGGCAACCCAACGTTTTCAATTATGTTATTTTAATTTCTGTCTTTAAGTTTATTTTATTTTTGTCTCAGAACAGTCTCACGGTCTTGGAGTCTTGTGTTTTATGATGAGATTGACAGTGGAAATAAAGCGAAAAGCGAGGATTTCGAGCGGGTAGCGCGCCACGAGCAGGCGGCGCCTCAGAGCAGGCCGCGCGCCAAATATCTGAAAAGGTGCTGAAGTTTAAGAGCCGCGGCACCTGGGAAGCAGGCCGCGCAGTAAATCGAAAAAATGTGCCAAGATAGCGCCAGAGAATGGCCGCGGCGCATGAAATCCCGATGGAGCGCAGGAGTTTAAGCGCCGCGGCGCCGAAAGATCTGAAGAGGTGCGGAAGTTTAAGCGCCGCGGTGTCCAGTTGCAGAGAATTCTGGAAAATACTTTGATCCAAAAGCCCTACCGCCAAATCAAACACCAAGGGCTCTCCTCCCCTCACGAAATTAGAAGCACTACCCACCGCCACCACCGCGATTTTTAGCCAAAAGCGTAAGTCCTTTTGTCTTTTAGTTTTTCCTTTGAGTCTACACATTGGGACAATGTGTAATTTAAGTTCGGTGTTTTTTTATGTGTTTCATTTTTATGTTTTATTCGAGTCTTCTTTTTGATTGTTTTTGTTTATTTTGAGTCACCACAAATTTTTTCGTTTTGAGTCATAATTGCTGTCACAAAGATCATGTATCTTTGTAGTTGCTAGAAACACCTAGTGAAGTAAGGTAAAATAATGTAGCAGATTGTAGCAACTATTTAAACACCTAGGTTAGATATGCCAAAAACTCACAAAATCTGCCTATTTGGAGTTTCATGCTTGAATTGTGCATACTAAATGATTGAAAACCTATGTGTACGATTGTTTGCTATTTGAGGCGAAATAATTAGGATATGCATGCTAGGAGATGACTCAGCGTTTCTTTGATAGCCAATTCTTACCTCTTTTCTATACTGTACATTAAAAATATAAACCTAGTAAGCCCCAATGAGCCAAAAATTGAAACATTTTATTTGACACCCAATATTCCCAAAAAATTTGCCATAAGTAAAAATATGAAAAGTGGAGTAAAATGTGTTAAAAGAAGAAACAAAAAGAGTGAACAAGTTTGATGACCCAATGGAAAAGTAATAAGAAAGAGGCAAAAGCCTAAGTTTGGGGTGCTGTTAGTATATACACTTCACTCTCCCAAAACAAAAGAGGGGAAGGATAGAATTGAAGTGAAGGAAAGAATCAAAAGAAAAAGGGAAAAATTGAAAAGCCAAAGAGCGTATGGTACAGAAAAATGAGCCTAAATGCCCATCTTTACCAACCCTAAGCCTACATTACAACCTCAAAGTCCTCAAGATCTCTTTTATGCATATCGAATTAGTGGAGAATAACAAGTAAGCATGCCATAGGAATTCTTGAATTTATATGCATGATTTAGTATATTGACTTCCATTAAGCATGATGAATATGAGTTTGCGAAATATTTAGCTTCACGTGTTTAGTGTCTTTGAAAATTTCATGCTATATGTTCTGCGTATTATTACGCTAACCTTCATGTTTTTCTAGTTAACATCTATGCAACAAAAGTGATCAATGGCGGTGAGTCATTATTCTTTCATTCTTTGAGTCTTTTACTTTCTTTCTTTCTATCTTTGCTCGAGGGCGAGCAAAGGTTAAGTTTGGGGGTATTTGATCGGTGTATTTTATATACACCTTTTGAGTCAGTCTAGTTAGTCTTTTGTCCCGTTTTGTACATACAAAGTGTCGTATTAGGATAGATTTTCTTTCTTTTGAGTCAAAGTGGCTAAAGTGGCCAAATGGCGGAAAAGGAGCGAAAAGAGGGAAAAAGAGAGTCTTAGAGTCAACGGAGAAAGTGGCAAACGGTGAAATCAGACTGCGCGCGGCCTCCTGCGATCGAAGCGGGCGGCGCTATTATTCAGAGAAGCTGCAGAAGATTCAGCGCCGCGGCGCTCGAAGACGAAAGCAGGGCGCGCTAAACATCCGAAGCCACAGAGTTGCGGCCGCGGCTCCGAACAGCGAGATATCGGGCGCGGCGCCAAAACACCAAGTACAGAACTTTAGGCGCGCATGGCGCCGACAACAGGCGCCAGCGCCGAAAAAATTAGGTCTTTTGGATTTTGGGCGCCCGGAAGGAAAAGAAGGGAGGCGTTTTAAAACTATATAAGGAGAACCCTAGGCAGTTTTTGAGGGGTTCCCTTTCTTGCACAACTCAAGATTCTTGACTTGGAGTTTGGATACCATTAGCTTAGTAATTTCTTTTTCCTTTCCTTTATTTATTTCAGTTTTTGCATGATGAACTTTGAATTAGTTCTTGTCATATTCATGGCTAGGAACTAATTCTCTTATAGGGCTTTCTATGTTGAATTCTTGAACCTTATGTTATAAAGTAATGCATGCTTATGGTTATTATTCTTATTGAGAGATCTATCCAATAATTGAGTTGAATTCTTGGTAGCTAATTGACAACTAGTTATCACTATATGATTTCTAATCAGATTCTGAAAAGGAGGGATTGTGAATATGCTGTAAGTTGGGTAGACGGTCTTGAATTGGGGATGAAAATACCTCAATTAGATTTGTAGCGTTGATGAGAGGCTTAACAACCCTAATTTTGCGCATTGTGCGTGACGGTCAACTAGGTTTTTGTGCTTAATCCTCCTATAGAGTTACCCTTATCAGCGAAAGTTAGGTAAGGAACAATCCTGGGTTGAGTGTTTATATAACCCTAACGGGAGTATAAAACGATTTAAAGAAACCGCTTTCTCCAAAAGAAGAACACCATAAGTAATGCATTAACAAGTAACATAAGCGGATAGTAAGGATACATAGAAGCCCTATTCTCATCACATCTGAAGTAACTCCTTTATATTTACGTCTCTTTAATAATTCTTAGTTATAAACAACCAATCAAGTATTAATTCGCCAAATAGATACTATAAAATAGATAGTTGGTACTTGAACCCTAATCCTAGAGGACGATATTCGGTCTTATCTAAGACTATACTACTTGATACGATAATGTGCACTTGCGTTTAAAAGTGTGTGCATATTACGCGCATCACCGGCGTCTAGACGACGCCAAGTAGAATAATCAACCTCGGGAGGGCGCGGAATAGTGTCATCGATATGAAAAGAGGATGACGACGTGGTGGTGGGATTTGTGGAGGTGGAAGCGTTAGAAGTATTGGAAAAATCCCGAGTATCCATTTAGAGAAGAGATGAATGGAGAGAAAAACCAAGAATTTTGGGAGGAGAGGGGAGGCTGAGATGCCCGAGGAGGGTGGGGGGGGGGGGGGGCCGCTCCAAGAAGAAAATTCTAGAGTTTTTGTTTTAGGCTCTTGATACTATGTAAGATGATATTAATCTCTCTAGGGGAGTCTTCTCATTAATATCAAATATATATAGTATACAATATTCATCTCTTATACAATAGGAATTCTAAACCTAATCACAAAAGGAATCTTAGTCTTACCATAATTATATTTACACAATATATGAAATATATTCTAATTATGGGTAGGAATACAATAATGACAAGTATACACGTTTACATAGAATGTTATCAAAGTTATATTGAATCAGCAAAATTGATCTAAAAAAGTTCGAATTAATAAAAATGATTTACAACAGTACATATGTTTCCTCAAGCATAAGCGGATATATTTTAGCTATAACTTTGGTAAAGATCATTAAAAATATCAACTAAAGATTGTTGATACTTTGATATATAAATTTGTTTACTTATTTTTTTTATTACCTACCTCCCAACGCGCAGATACAAAAACTAGTGTATACTAGTATTAGTACCATTGCGTTGCGCAGAGAGTCAAAATAAATAAGAATTATAAGTAATTTACTTGAATAATATGGTAGATACAAAGGAGCATGAAAGAAATCTCATATTTTTATTTGTCGGCTCGTTATATATATTGGGGTTTTTTTCTCTTCATAATATTTATATACATAATATATAACTTAAGATTCTAGACATTCCAAATAAATATAGATAATAATTAGACAGAAATTAAGAAATAAGACGAAGAAAGACTAACCATTTCTTAAATCTCGTCGCAGAAGGGACTTTGATTTATATGCAAGTGATTGTGATGAAGAAACCTTTCCACAACTCATTCTCGACTTGGCAACGGTTAATTAATGATAGAGAATAAATAAACATTCTTCACATATTCTGTAATTATTATTCTAGTGTAATTGTTAAAGTAGAGCTCCTTATACAATTAGGTTTGTAATTATAAACACACACATATACACATATTTAAAAGTATGAATTTAAATGCAAGAATTTAAAGAACATGAATAAATAAAAGATTAGGAGGTAGTACCATCCATAACAATATTTATTCAAATCTTAAAAACTTAGAAGGAATTTAATGATGAACGATATTGATGTTCATATGATATGAGTCATATGAGAGAATTTGAGGAATTTCTCCAACCTACTAAGAGATGATGTTTAGAGAGAGAAATTCAGAAGAAAGCTTACAAAGAAAAGCTTAAGGAGAAAAGTCTAAGAAGAAAAGTCTATCTAACTAAGGCAGAGGGAGTTCCTTTTATAGGAGTTTACATTGATATTTCTATAAATAAAAAGGAATCTAATTATTCATTCGAGTGGAGAATGACATCATCCATGACATCACTATTTTTGGCTCTTTCTCGAATTATTACTGGAATATTTGCTTTTACTGTTTCCTTTTTGAAAGTAGCATTTATTTTTGTCGGGCATTTGTTTTTTCCAGGCATTTCCTTTTGTTGAAATTTTGACTGATCTTCACTCTGGGGGTTTTCTCTTTTCTTGGCAACCTTCTGTTCAGAATCCACTGTTGTCAAATACCAGACTATCTTTAATGTCAATTTCGGGTTCTTCTTCTTCTGAGGAAGAGCCTTGTTTTAATGAAGACGGAGCGAACTGCAGGATTATTGCTTGCATTTCTTCGGGATTTTTGGGCCATTCTGGATTTCTCTGAGAGGAACTGGGTGTGCTCTGGTGTCTGTAATGGGTTTTGCGGTTCTTTTAGTGGCGCCTGCAACAGAAGAGGTTTCTGAGCATCTAACCATTCCTGGACTTTATGTGGTGCTAGGCTTGCTGGTATTTTAAAACTGTTCCACATCTGATTTAGATCTTCTTCGGACAGTCGGGTATTTATTTTCAGAATAATTTGTAAATCATGCGAATACCCGTGATAAATGGAATTTTGTGTGAAACGAATGTAATGACACACATCTTTTTTCTTCCTCTGAGGGTTTGTAAAGGGATTTAAGAGGCTAAAAGATTTAGTGACTTGGGTTTTTGTATTTCGAGTGTAGATCCAAATTGTTCCCACCATGGGGTCCTCCATGTCGGGAATTTTGATGGAGTACATGAGGTTTTAAAATAAAATAGCCAGGTGTGGCGTCTTTTGGTATTTTGAACAAAAAAGGAATTGAACCAAGCTTGTTGGTAATCCCAATAATTAAACAGAATATTAAAAATGAGGTATTTTGGTAGGAATCCGGAAAGTTCATGAGTTGAGATGGATGATTTTACAAAAATCGAGAAAGAAGAATCTTCAAAAATCCTTTCTCAAAAAAAAAATCAAACTCCCAGCTTGTGATACCACAAGCCTCTAAAAAATCCAGTGCTGATTGTTTTTTTTATAAAATCCTTCTTTCAAAATATCGTAACTATTGAAAAAAGATTTTGTGATCAAGAACCTTTTTTAACACTACAAAATTATTTGGAAATGGATGATTTTACAAATCATGGGGCATTTTAAAAACCTCATATTTTTACCAGGCTATCCTTGAAGAAACAGGATCGGCAACAATTAAAAATAATTATTACAAAAATAAAACAGATCCCTCTTACTCCATTTGCAAAATACTAGGAGTAATTGCTTCAAATGAATGGGAAAATGAACAATCTCAACTTTTTAACTTCCCAAATTCCTACCAAAATACTCCATTTTTTAATATTCCGTTTAATTACTGGGATTACCAACAAGCTTGGTTCAATTCCTTTTTTGGTCAAAATATCGAAAGACGCCACACCTGACTATTTCATTTTAACACCTCATGTACTCCATCAAAATTCTCGACATGGTGGAACTCATGGTGGGAACAATTTGGATCTACACTCGAAATACAAAAATCCCAAGTCACTAAATCTTTCAGCCTCTTTAAATCCCTTTACAAACCCTCAGAAAAACGATTTGTGCCATTACATCTGTTTTACACAAAATTCCATTTACTACGGGTATTCGCATGGTTACAGATTATTCTAAAAATAAATACCCAATTGTTCGAAGAAGATCTAAAATCAGATGGTGGGACAGTTTTAAAATACCAGCAAGCCTAGCACCACAAAAAGTACAAGAATGATTAGATGCTCAGAAACCTCTAGTATTGCAGGCGCCACTAAAAGCTCCACAAAAATCATTACATACACCAGAGCACACCCAGTTCCTCTCAGAGAAATCCAGGATAACCTCCATGCTTGCAGAAGCCAAAAATCCCGAAGAAATACAAGCAATAATCCTGTAGTTCATTCCGTCTTCATCAAAACAAGACTCTTCCTCAGAAGAAGAAGAACCCGAAATTGTCATTGAAGATAGTCCGGTATTTGTCAACAGTGGATTCTGAATAAAAGGTTGCCAAGAAAAGAGAAAAACCCCGCAGTGAAGATCAGTCAAAATTCCAACAAAAGCAAATGTCCGACAAAAGTAAAAGCTACTTTCAAAAAGGAAACAGTAAAAGCAAAGATTCAAGCAATAATTCGAGAAAGAGACAAAAACAGTGATGTCATGAATGATGTCATTCTCCACTCGGATGAATAGTTAGATTCCTTTTTATTTACAGAAATACCAATGTAAACTCCTATAAAAGGGACTCTCTATCCCTTAGTTATATAGACTTTTCTTCGTAGACTTTTCTCCTTAAGCTTTTACTATAGAATGAATAAAAAATTACAAGAGTTAAATCTCGACAAAGATGTAACCCAAAAATCTCTAATCTTCTAATAGATTCCTCCGATTCAAACACCGAGTCAGACCTTGACTACTTTTCTCTTTCTTCAGAATATAATAAACCCCTTCAAGTAGATGAATTAGTCACAACTAGTTCATCTGAAAATTCTGAAAAAGAAAAAGGAAAAGGAAAACACATGTTTTAACTAAAGACCAAGAATTCATGTTGGATATGGTTAAACACATAGATACCCAGCACCAAAAAGAATACTTGAATAAACTCATAAAAACGTACAGAAGAAAAGAAAAAAATTTAAAATACAATTTTGCCAAATACTTCTAAAAATCTGTATGATTAAACAAAAATCTGTAGGTGTTTACGTCGGGTTCGTACACGCAGCGAAATTTGAAAATTTATGTTTCAAACCCGACGTCGGTCGAACTGCAGTATGATATGTAATGAAAAATACAAAGCACATAGTAAATGTAACACTTCCATAGAAGACTTACATTTTGAGATAATCAGTCAAGTAATTGATTCTGGATGCTTTGTGTAGTCCGATGGTGCACACGCAAATGTCCCTCGATTTACGAGTTCTGAAAACTGTGATGTAATTGCTAAGTCAGGAATGCTAGGGATTCTGACAGAGCTTTAGAAGATATTTACCTTGTTACACCCCGTAATACCAGAGCCACTAATTGAGAACGTGATTAAGGATTTAAGATTTGAATTTTGGAAGGAAAGAATAATTACTTTTTCTTAAGGAAAATTTCGGAAAAACTGTGACGACGAAAAAATTATTAACTTGGAGTATAATACTTCTAATTGGATTTATGGACTTAGTATTGGATTATAAGGTGTTGGAATTGATAATATGGGGTCCGCCGAGAATTTCACAATTTCGCGGGGACCTTCGAAAAATTATAATATTTTGGACCAATCGGAGGGCGACACGTGGAACCCCTCCACTTGTCTTGCTAAGATGACAACAAATTAGATATTTTGAGAGGGGACAAGTGGACATGGGTCCCACTCCACTTGGCTATACATATCCAAGTCTTGCAAGACTTGGATCACATTACACTTAGACCAAAATAATAAGCTCTCATCTTCTCACCTTTAGCTCCATAATTTCGAGAGCCCCTTGGCTAAGAACAATCATTGTTGATCAATTTATTTCTCCAAGATTAAGCCCTTAAACCAAGTGCTAAGCCTAGATTAATATTCTACACGTTTTTACTTGTCTTGGCCGAAAGTTGATGCAAAAACCCTAGGGGTTCCGTCGACTTTTTGGAAGTGAGATTCAAAGAGAAGTTGCTCCTAAGGTTGTAGGGGGTACATATATGTGATTGGAACTTGAAGAAGTGGAGCGAAACGAAAACTGTGCACCAATAAAGACCGGACGGTTTTGGGGCGTTTTTGGGCAAAAAAATGAGGTAAAAGTCCTTATTCTTCTAAAGTAATTGGATATTACTTATTGTTATTATGTATGGATGAACTTGTGTTAGAAAATAATGAAGAATAAAAAGCGTTTGAGCCATTTTTGGGGCTAAAACCGATTTGTGACAGATTTGGTGCAAATGGAATTCGTTGATTATTGTCGTTGTTATCTTCACCTATTGCATGTTATAATGGATTAATATTGTTGTTAATAAGTTGTTATAACTTATATAGAAATTTTGGAACTCGAATTGGAATAAAATGGATTAAGGAACGAGTTATCGGGTTGTAGTTGTTGTGGCCGAGAAACTGCCCAAAAATGTTAGACGTTGTTGTGTCGTTTAGTGGACTGTTTTGAGGTATTAAATGCTAGAAATTTAGTTGTTGTTATGCATGTTTAAGTGTAGTGGTTGCTAATGAAAGTCCTAAGGGAATAAGGGTGTGGATATGCGTTAAAAGGCCTCACATTTTACCCTCGTTATGGTTGGATTGCGGACTGTTTTTATGGGCTGATTTGTGGACTGTTTTGTATAACTGTGGGGCAGAATTTTACACGTCCAGTTAGACATGTAATCCCCTTTGGCTAACTGTTGGTTATGCCTTAAATGTGGCTTGTTGGTTGATGAATATTGGCCTTGGAAAAGGTGAAAAAGTACGTAGAAACAAAGGAAGTGCTGCCCAATTTTCCGTAGAATTAGAGGGTCATAATTTGGTATAAGTCCTACACTTGATAGCTTGTAGTTGATAGTAGTGCTATTGTCATTTTAGGTTGAAGTACTACGTGTAGCACATTCTACTTGACTTGTGGAATAGCCAATAAAGTTGAAGTACATTGGAGCGTATTGCTACTTGTCGTTTGGGTTAGTCGCCAACGAGGTATGTGAACCTCTTCCTTCTTTTGGCATGATTCTATGTATGAAATATACATGTGGTGTTATTTCATGATTCCTTCTACTCTTAGAAGTTAAGTGGTATGTATGTTGATTTACTCTATGTAAAAGTTATGTCTAAGATATCCTAAGTTCTTACCAAGTCTTATGGGGGATGTTGGTAAGAATCGTTATGAAGTATTTGGAGTCGAGTTGACTTTGCTAATTTACTGCACGAATGAGAATAAGTATCGAACAAGACATTGCAGCGTTAATAAAAGAAAATGTATCGACAATCAATTAAATTAAAATGAGTAGAATTCTCAATCTGCATAGAAACTAAGATAAGACAAAATTGTATTACATTTTCTAGATCATGGCTGCTTTAATAAGATCGTTATAAACGAGTATAACCTATTCACAACTCATAAAAGTATATGTTACTTAAATTAAAATAGTTTATGTTATGAAGTTTTAAGACTATGAACCTTGATTTCTAAAAAGGTTATGAGACTTTATTTTTCAAGTTATGAGACTTGATTCTTAAAGGAAGGAGTGACTTGATTTAAAAAGTTTGGTTGCCATGAATTATTTCAAAGGTT
The DNA here is from genome assembly GCA_029844215.1 of Przewalskia tangutica. NCBI lineage: Eukaryota > Viridiplantae > Streptophyta > Magnoliopsida > Solanales > Solanaceae > Przewalskia > Przewalskia tangutica. The sequence goes on from CM056737.1 coordinate 53,385,498, forward strand.
AAGCGGCTTGATTTCAAAAGCGAATGTAACTTGAGTTTTTAAAAGAAGAAGTTTATGGATTTAAAAAGAGAATGAGTTTTATGATTCTTTTTAAGTATGTATGTACATAGTACTTTTGGGTTTAATTTTCCCTAATGTAAAAAGAAATAAAAGTGCCTTAAGTTCTCTAAAGTGAAAGGTTGTTATAATAGCTTTATGGGAAGTTGTTATAACGACTTAAGAAGAAAGGAAAAAATGATTTAAAATGTTATGTAAAGATGACATTATCGCGTCAGAATGGGCGGCAAGATACCTTTACGGGCGACTATATGACATTATCGCATCCCGTGAATGGTAGGCAAGATACCTTTACGGGTAGACTATATGACATTATCGCGTCGTGAATGGGTCGGCAAGATACCTTTACGGGCGCACTATATGACATTATCGCGTCGAGAATGGGCGAGCAAGATACCTTTATTGGCGCACTATATGACATTATCGCGTCAGAATGGGCGGCAAGATACCTTATGGGTAGACTATATGAAATTATCGCGTCGTGAATGGGCCGCGTATACCTTTATGGGCAGACTATATGACATTATCGCGTCGTGGAATGGGTCGGGCAAGATACCTTTACGCAAACTATATGACATTATCGCGTCGAGAATGGGCGAAATATACCTTTACGGGCAGACTATATGACATTATCGCGTCGTGAATGGGCGGCAAGATACCTTTATGGCGACTATATGACATTATCGCGCCGAGGAATGGGTCGAAGTATACCTTTATGGGCGGACTATATGACATTATCGCGTTCGTGAATGGGGGCAAGATACCTTTATGGCGCACTATATGACATTATCGCATCCCAGAACGGGCCGGCAAGATACCTTTATGGGCGCACTATATGACTTTATCGCGTCCCGTAATGGGCGGCAAAGATACCCGTGGGAAGACTTTTTATGAATTCGCCGTGTCCCGCAAATGGGTCGGGTTACGTTATCACGTATGGGTAATCAAAGTAAGCTCCTAAATAAGAAGTCCCTCCATAAATGGCCAGATTATCTTATGTAAGATATGTAAGTTATGTGGAAAAACTTGATCGAATTCTTAAGTATGTATGTAAGAATATGATGTTAATTCTTATTGAAAGAAGGAAAAGAATGATTAATGTACGATTGATTTCATGAGTTAAAATGGCACGGTAGGATCTTGTATTTTAAATTTTATACTTGCCCCTGTCATTCTTTTGTACAGTTATGATCTTGTTTAATGTACTTTATTTCTGTTCCATACTTAGTACTTGTTGTACTGACCCCTTTAGGGGGGGGGGGGTGCGTTCATGTCCGCAGGTCTAGGTACACAGTTGTGGATCCGCGAGCTTATGATCCTTGTTCAACATTTTGAGATGGCTCCAAGTTCCGGAGTTTGTCATTATGACTAGGTATATTCAGGGGTACGGCGGAGCCTTGTCCCGTCATAGTTGTTTTCACCTTCTTAAGTGCAGTATTCATATGTAAATGGACTGATGTAAGTTGTATTTACATTGTTGTACAGCGTAGACCCTTTCGGGTGATTTGTATTTATACGGAAGCCTTTCCGGCTTTGCCTTTGTAAAAAAAAAAGAGTGTTATTTATCTTCCGCGGTTTATTTATGTTGTATGGGTATAAGAGTGTCCAGGTAGGGACACTAGTCACGGGCCCGGGATTTGAGGCGTGACATACCTCTCTTAGGTTTTTGGTGTCTCTGGAATGAGAGGTAAACCCTCTATTTATAATTGTAAACAAAGGCTTTAGGGTTTTCGTAGGCTGGGCCCAGCAGAGAATCATACTGGGTCGAATTCGGACTGCCCGAATACGCTCAGACACCGCGGTCCCACTAAAGAGGCACCGCGGTGCTACCCAGTATTTTTGGCATCGCGGTCCTAAAACATGGCACCGCGGTCCTGACCTATTTTCTGCCCCTTTTCCCATTTCTAATGTCCCGGTCATCAACCGAACATAAACGTATCTCCTTCTAATTACATCCTTCAATCGACGGAACATTTGACTTAGTGGTACCCTTCAGGCCTTTACATATCGTCACTAATAATATTAGGATCTTCACGGAACTCCTAGACTCCGCCGGAAGACGAACCCAATATGTAAAGTTTAGTTACACAAAATATGTGAACTGAACATATATATGTGAGAAGATAAAATCCTTTCATTCTTGACACACTCAATCAAGCTTAGGATCTGTCAAGTGTCTATCCAAATGTCTTGATTATTATAACTCATCTATATTAGTTGACAACAGGACCATGTCACAGACATGTCCATTGCATTGACCAATGACTTAGTCAACCTAATACCATATGAGTATCTGAGTGTTCACTCGAATATGTATTCAAGGAATGAATCCTAATCTTGGGTCACATACCACCTTTAATCTACTTCGTAATGCACCCAAAACAAGTAGCGTCTCAACCTATAAGACATTTGAGCTTAGGACAGGATTAAAGTACATTACTCCGTAAACAAGATGTTATTGATCTCAAGTCTAAGGACTTTTATCTTCCACACGCCGATGAAATTATAGACATATATAACAAAACAGTACATCAACAGGGCATATCAATACTTCAACAAGTATCCATGTGTCCATCACGAGTTGTCATAACTCGTAGCAAGTGAGACATACTACATCCCCTAAGGATATGATGCAGACTACATGTCGACGTATCGCATATCATCGATATCCCAATTTCGATGATCATTAGTCGAGGTAATTTAAGAGTCACGTTATAACATTAATTCTCACATCATTAATAAACATGTAACCTCTAGGGATGCATTTATAGAATATTATAAACAATCAATTAATAATTTAACAAATGCAAATTGCCATAATATTAATCATCATTAATATAAATACGAATGTGTATAAAGTACATTGTGTTCTAATACAGATTGTCTCTAGGACATACATATACTTTCAAAATCCTGATAAGAGGTAAGAAGGTAAAATAATGAAAAGAAATAATAATTCAAGAAATGCAAAATGAAATCAAACAAGTAAAATTGAAGATAAAAGAATTAAAACAAAAACAAAAATAAGATTCTGAATTAATTAAAATTGTGGCCCTTTCCTTGTCACATAACCATGTTGTCCCTTACCACTAATCCAAATATTCATTTAATACTTATCCACATAATTAATTTTCCGTGTCTTACCCTAATTCAACATACACCTAATTACACACATAATTAATTTTTCCATCTCAATTCACTTAAATAATAGATCATTTCTCATATACTTCTTATCATGATCATGAAATATGATGTCAGTCTGTAACCTTTTTTGGGGCATACAAATTAATAATATTAATCTCCGTCGTCACACTTGTTAAAATCTTAAATTATTCCGGGACCACATCCTTTTACATACTAAGCTCTTTATTTGCATACATGAATATGACATAAATTCCCCAAAGCTCGAGTCTACTTGCATATGTCAAGATGCTCAACCATCGCCCGAAAGTTCGGGGTGTTACACTCACCTTCACTAGGCATGATATTACCTATGTCGTTCAGCAGGTGTGTTTGTTCATGCATGCTCTCAGAGAGCCTCACTTTACCGCTCTTAAACGTATCATTCGGTAAGGGTACTATTGACTATGTATTACATTTTTATCCATCTGCACCGACTAGGCCGATAGTATACGGACACCGATTGGGGCTGCTGTCTGGACACACGTCGATCTACTTCTGGATACTGTGTATTCTTGGGTGATAATCTTATCTCGTGGTCTGTCAAGCGACAAGCCACGTTTTCCCATTCGAGTGCAGAAGAAGAATATAGAGACGTTGCGAACGTTGTTGTCGAGATTTGTTGGCTCAGAAACCTTCTTCTAGAGCTTCATTGTCCCTTACGTAAGGCATCTCTTGTATACTATGATAACATATCTGTTTTTTACTTGTCTCATAACCAGGTTCATCATCAACAAACCAAACATATTGAGATGAATATTCATTTTGTTCGTGAGAAAGTTGACATGGGCCATGTTCGGGTGTTACATGTTCCTTTTTTCTATCAGTATGCAGATATATTTACTAAGGGACTTTCTTGCAGCTGTTCCTGGACTTCATATCCAGTCTGAGCGTCCGACCTCCTCCCGCTCCAACTGAGGGGGTGTGATAGAGAATAATAAATATTTTAAATATATTCTGTAATTATTATTCTAGTATAATTAAGTAAAGTAGAGATCTGTATACAATTATGTTTGTAATTGTAAACACCTAGGTTATATTACATAAATATGAAGCCTCCAATCAAGAAGAATTATATTATTCTATGATTAATATCACAAATTAAAGGGAATTATCTGGTACACGTAAAATTATATAAATAATTAACAACCTATTCGAATTCAAACTGCCCATTTGTTATATCACACAAAGAAGGAACTGTTTCATCCTTTTCGATACCATTCCCTCTTTCATATTGCATATTTAAATGAGCTGAATCTGTGTTCTCGTCAACCAATAGACCTTTACCCTTGTCCTGCTTTGGATACGAAGACAAACAACATTCAAAGTCTGCCATAAACAAATTAGGATTTTCATATAACTTAAGATTCTAAATCTTCCAAATAAATGTAAATAATAATTAGATAGAAATTAAGAAATAAGACACGAAGAAAGACAAACGGTAATATGATATTAATCTCCTTTGATGAGTCTTTCTCATTAATATTAATATATATAGTGTACAATATTCATCCCTTATACAAGAGGATTCCTAGTCCTAATTATAAGAGGAATCCTAGTCTTACCATAATTATATTTACACAATATATGAAATATATTCTAATTATGGGTAGGGATACAATAAAGATAACTATACACGTTTACACACCCCCTCAGTCGGAGCGGGAGGAGGCCGGACCCTGAGACTGGATCTGAAGTCAAGAAATAACTATCTAGGAAGTCTTTTGGTAAATATATCTGCATACTGATAGGATGAGGGAGCATGCAATACTCTGACATGGCCTAGCGCAATTTTTTCATGAACGAAGTGCAAGTCTATCTCAATGTGCTTGGTTCGCTGATGTTGAACCGGATTGTGAGAAAGATAGATGACAGAGATGTTATCACAATACACAATAGATGTCTGACGCAAAGGACACTGAAGTTCTAACAGTAACTTTCTGAGCCAACAAATCTCAGCTACCACATTTCCAACGCCTCTGTACTCAACCTCGGCACTGGAACGAGATAGGGTAGCCTGTTGCTTGGCAGACCAAGAAATCAGATTATCCCCTAAGAAAATACAAAAGACGGAGGTGGAGCGTCGCGAGTCCGGACACCCTGCCCAATCTGCATTCGTATATAAGAGCAACTTGTTTGGTGCAGAGGGGTATAGGTGCAAACCATAATCAAATGTGTCCTTAATGTATCGGATTATACGCTTAAAAGCAGTGAAATGAGACTCCCTGGGGGCATGCATAAATAGGCATACCTGATGAACAACATAAGCAATGTCTGGCCTTGTAAATGTGAGATACTGAAGTGCACCTGCAAGAATCTTATACAGAGTAGGATCGGAGACTGGAGCACCATCCATAGCACTGAGCTTAGATTTTCAATCAACTGGAGTAGGTGAAACTTTGCAATTCGCCATCTTAGCCCTGTACATAATCTCCTCTGCATAGTACGTTGACACGAGAACATGTGGTCGGCAGACCTGGTCACTGATATCCCCAAAAAATAACTCAGTTTTTCCAAATCTGTCATTGCAAATTCAGACTTACGCAAGACAATAATCTCATTTTTCAACCAATCGGAGGAAGCAGTAAGAACAATATCACCCACGTAAAGTAATAAGTAAGTAGTGCTACTACCTCGATGAAAAATGAAGAGTGATGTATCACTCTTGCTGCATACAAACCCAATCTGCAAGATATACTTGGAAAAACGATCATACCACGCATGGGGGGCCTGTTTCAGGCCATATAGTGACTTACGGAGATAACACACATAGTGAGGAACTGCTGGATGGGTGAACCCAAGTGGCTGATGCATGTAGACTGTTTCTCTTAGATCCCCATGTAAAAATGTATTCTTCACATCAAGCTGATGGATCGGCCAGTGTTAGCCCATGACAATGCTTAAAACTGTGCGAATGGTAGCCGATTTGACAACTGGGCTGAATGTCTCACCACAATCAATGTTCTCCTGCTGATTTGTGTCATTAGCCACAAGTCGTGCCTTATACCTCTCAAGATCTCCACTGACTCTGAATTTGTGATGAAATAGCCACATGCAACGGATCACGTTCACCCCCTCAGGTCTAGCTACTAGATCTCATGTGTGTTGTTTAGCTAAAGCATTGAATTCCTCATACATACTCGCATTCCAATTAGGGTCTTGTTTAGCCAATTTAGAATTCTTGGGAATTGGAGAAATGATTTGGGAAGACCAGTTAAATTGGACTTTGGGTTTGAAGATTTCATGTTTGGCACGATTTTCTATTTGGTTAGTGGGGACAATGTGAGGTTGTGTCGGCTGAGTTGGAAGAGCCAAAACTGAGGAATTGATTGGATATGGAGAGGGAGGGGGTGACGCCGTCGGAGGCGCCGCGGCGTCGTGATCAAGGGCCGCGGCGCTGGAGGTAATTTGCTCGCAGGAGTTTTAGCATTGTGGCGCCAAATCACAGGGCCACGGCGTTGTCGACTGACAGTCCTCTCTGAAGTTTTGGCGCCGCGACGCCTCATCACAGGGTTGCGGCGCTATCGACGGTAACTCAGGACTCTGCTCGCAGGAGTTTTGGCGCCGCGGCGCCGCTGCAATTTTAATACCAGTAGCCCTTCAACCAGTATTCTCACCACGGATTATTGGGCCCTGCTTTCACGACCCGAACCGATGGACCACGACTGGTGCCCTACCTGGGAACCCTTATGCCCACAAACCACATATAATCAGCGGAAGCTAAGAAACAACTCATAATCACATACAAAGGGATCTTGTCCCCTGAACTGTAATAGCAAACTCGTATAATAAAATAGGCAAGCCGACAAGGCCGTCACTGTACATAGAAATATCCAAACGAATTACAACTGTACATATGTCCAACCCATACATGACTACAGACCTCTAAGAGTATGACGGTGAACTATGACGGGACAAGGTCCCGCCGTATCCCTGAATATACATAAGCCTATAATCAAGATCTATACCAAAATGACAAGCTCCGGAATAATGGAGCTATACCAAAAGCTGAGCACAGATCCTAAGCTCGCAGATCACAAAACTGAGTACCTATACCTGCGGGCATGAACGCAGCCCCCCCGGAGAAGGGGGTCAGTACAACAATGTACCAAGTATGTAAATAATAAGTACTGTAAATAAGATCATAATTGGCCAAAAGATGACAGGGACAAGTATGAAAATCAAATACCAGATCCAACCGTGTCATATAAAATAAGAACGAACTGTACCTTGTAAAAATAGAGAGTCAACTGTGCCTTTTTAAAAATGAGAGTTATATCAAAATCATGGATGCCTGTCCATAGAATCATCATGTCTATATACATATAGCGTGTCCCGACCCTTTAGTGAGGGACTCAGTGGAATCATCAGTATAACGTGTCCCGACCCTCTAGTGAGGGACTCGGTGGAATCATCAGTTAACGTGTCCCGGCCTATTTTGGGAATCGGTGAAATCATCAATATAACGTGTCCCGACCCATTTTGGGACTCGATGAGCTCATCATCCTTATAAATATACATATAATGTGTCCCGACCCATCATGGAACTCGGTGAAATGGAATAATAACTCTTGCATGAATAGCTATCATTGGCAACCTTGTGCAATTTAAATCATCATTTGACTCTCAATAAAATCTTTAAAATGAACTTTCATTTTAGAAAACCAAGGCACTATCATGTCATGTATAAATCAATAAAATGAACTTTCATTTTAGAAAATCAAGACACTCTCATATCATGTATCATTAAGGATTAAGATCCAATAAAACTATGTACGTCCGCCGTACACTCACTTCATATAAATCATGTCAGAAGAAGAAATGATAGTTTCACATACCTTATCGCTATACCAACTCGATAAGTAGAATACGTCTAAAATACGTACTTCAACCTATAATAATAATAATACGTCTATCAACTTCATGAATAATAGTATACACTATACCACATAATGACTCTCCTTTCATATAAAAAATTGGGCAGCACTTCCCCTCTTAATACATACTTCCACAACTTACAAACAACGCCAATAACATCAATAACCAAGTACCAATTAAGGACATAACCAAAACAACAACCAAGGTGATTCACACACCTACTTCTTATGTTAATCCGGCCTCTTCATCCATATAAAAACAGTCCATAAAAACAGTCCATATCCCAACACAACGAGGGTAAAATGTGAAGCCTTTCTACACCTTTTTATACCCTTATTCCTTTAGGACATACGTTAACAATTTACCACATTAAACATGCATAATTGTAACTAAATTTCTAGCATTATAACTCCACAAAACAGCCCCTAAAACAGCACAACAACGTCCCACAGTTTCATGCAGTTTCGGCCAACAACCAAAACCAAACCCCTTTCCATAATTCCTTAAAATCCAATTCATATTTCAACACTTTTATATAAACCATTTCAACTTTCAATAACAAGATTTCCTTCAATCTAACATGCAATTAGTGACAATAATAACAATAACAACTAACAAATCTAATATACTAAAATTAGTCCAAAATCGGCTAACATGCCCAACTGTCACATGCACTTCTTATTCTCCATTTCTCTTAACACAAGTTCATCTTTTAACTATAACATCATGTAACTTCCATTAATCTTAATGAGGAAGAAGAAATCTTACCTTATCTTTTAGCCAAAATAGTCCATATGTTTCTCGGCCACTGCTTCACTTTTCTTCACTTCTTCAAGTCACAACAACATGCATGGATCCTTTACAAGCTTGTAATCATCTTACTTTCTTGTTTATCTTCCAAAAAGTTCATAAACAAGCTTAGGGTTTTAAGACAGTTTTCTTGCCAAAACCGTGACTCACTGTTTTGGAGTAACGACTTTGTTTAGAACTTAATTAAAGAACTTAATCTTGGAAAATAAGTTGATCTTGTTCTTCACTTTGCTAAGGTTTTCGAAAACTTGAAGGAGAAGGAAAGAGAGAAAAGTTTGAAGGATGAAGATATTTTGTGATACACCAAGTCTTCCAATACTTATCTATACAAGTGGAGCTTATAACACAAGTGGAGGGGGGACCCATGAACCCCACTTGTATTTCCCTTCACAAAAATATCGGACTTGGAAAATCCCGCATCGATCTGCTGCAGATCTTGAAATGGCACCGCTGATCCGCAATCTTTCGTCTCCGACCGAAGAAAATGGTGATTTCACACCTATCCACAATAACCCATATGGAGTCATACTTCCGCTGAGTACTAGGTAAGCCTGTAACGAAGTCCATATTTCCATGGAAAAGAATTCAACCACTAATATTAATTCTCATCGTCACATTTGTTGTATCCAAAATTATAATATGTAAATATACTTTTCTTCCAACATTCAAATCTTATTTCCTAACTTATGTTCTCATTTCATTTCCCTGGAATTACGAGGTGTAACACCTGCTCCAGCCCCTCGGCAAGTTCAGTACCCGCAGCAAGCCCACTTCATGCACGGCCAGTTCCAGCAACCCTCATCTAGCATGACACCCACTTAGTTGGGTCAGACCTTCAGCAACCTCAATGTGCAACAACCTGACAACAACTAGTACATGGACTCCCTTATACAAGATGATATTAATCTCCTGAAGAGTCTTTCTCATTAATATCAATATATATAGTGTCAATATTCATCCCTTATACAATAGGATTTCCAATCCTAATTACAAGAGAAATCCTAGTCTTACCATAACTATATTTACACAATATATGAAATATATTCTAATTATGAGTAAGAATACAATAAAGACGACTATACACGTTTACACAAACCATTTATTAAATGCCGTAGCGAAATGGACTGGTTTATATGAAATTGATTCTGATGAACAAACCTGTCCACAACTCATTCTGGACTTGGCAACTGTTCATGATTATCACAAAATTAAGGGTTCATGTTATAAACGCAAAATTGTATTATTAATTAATAACCTTATATGTAATTTGGAACTGACCACTTATTATATCAGACAACGGAGAAACTGTTTTTGATCCACGACGAGGTTATTAGAAGGCCAGCAGAGAAGAAAAATTATTTCCTCCATCTTAAATTGCAATAAGATTTAGACTATGTTGATGCATCCATAAAATTATTTAATATAAGAGGAGAAAAAGTTCATTCAAATTGTTGAATAGAAAGATTCTGATATAATATAATTTGCTTGAATATCTTTCTACAATTGTCATCTTACTTCTTTACCCAATATGAAAAATTCATGATATTTTAAAAATAACAAATTATATGGTCATTGAATAGTTTTGGATAAGAACTTGATTCATGCTGTTAAGGTAATTAATATGAAATACATGTAAATGTCCCCAAGACTCAAGCTTTATGCCTCACTCAAGAAGTCTTCACTTTCCAATCTAACCCAAGTCCCTCGTGCATTGCTACAATTTAACTGACTTTAAGAACCGTAGTGACATGAATTCTGTTATAAGGCAACCCATAAAAATGAAAAGCTAAAAAAAATTCTCTTACCAGAAATATATATTTCATGCATCTAGCTTCCGTAGATAATTCATTTCAATATGAATTCTATGCTTTGTCAGGCATAATGTGAGAAGTACACGTTTGGCTCTTGGTAGTTTGTTATTCATATTAATGACTATTTGAAGAAGAATTTCTAGAAAGAGAGGTGCACCTCCATGTTTGTTCCATATTTGTTCAGAAGAAACAAATTCAACAATGTGATATGTGAGAGATGAACGCTAATCAATTCCCTTTCACTAATTGGGTTTTATCTCTGGTTGCATGGGCACTAATCTCTTCTGTTTTTAAATGCAGGAGTAGTTGCGATTTCTGAACCGAAATAAAAATCTGATAAACAAAGAAGCATATAATAAAACCATTCAAAAAATAATACAATGTATCTCGTTGCAATTACTACAGATGATATACAACAATATTTCATTAGGAATAACCCCTTAGAAAGGACGTAGCTCCGTAGGGCATTAACAAAACGGATTTGACTAAATTATACTATAGCCAAGTATCAATAAAATTTGATTGTTAAGCATTAAATCATATCATTATGCATAATTGTTAAACAGTGTCCAGAAAGTTTGCCCTAGCGCCGCGACCCTTAGGGTACAGCGCCGCGGCGCCGCCCAGGATTTCCAGAATCCGAATTTTACCTATTTTGTATATTGTATATTTGGTAGACTTAGTCTTGTACCATAATTAGAATTATACTATTACCTTAGTTGTATAGAATAGGGGTTTAGATGTAAAGTAGGAATACGATTCTCCTATTGTAACTTGTATATATATGTCTTCAATCAATAAGAATAATCAAAGAATTATTTCTTTCATGGTATCAAGAGTCTAGGTTCTCTTTACTTTGCTTTCGATCCTAAAATTTACCTCTCTATTCTTTTCGGATTTTTGACCTAAATTCTCGATTTTTGTGTTCTTCCTTTTTAACAAAACCGAGTATCTTCTCTTCCAAAAATTTTCCTCACAAATTCCCTTCTCCGAATCTTGTTGTTCTATTCCCTATGGCTGATAAGAACAATTTTCATCCTACCCTCACAGTTTCTAACATCAAGAGCGTCTCTCTATCGTTCTTGACCTAAAAAACGTCCAATATGGGACGTGGGCGGAATATTTAAGATTCATGACTTGACACATAAAGTCTTCCACCACATCATTCCTCCAACTCCTCCCAAGAAGGGTGATAAGGCGTCTACTTCTACGACGGTGGTGCCCACTTAAAAAGCAGATCCAGATTTATGGGTCATGCTTGATGCCAAGGTTCTTCAGTGGATTTATGTCACTATCTCCTTAAATCTTTTACAAATGATTAGGGAATCCAACTCCACAGCTATGGCGGCGTGGGATCGATTGCGAGATATCTTCCAAGATAATAGTCATTCTCGAATTGTTATCCTTGAGCAGGATTTTTCACAGGTGGCTATGGTGAATTCAAAACATTTCTTCTTATTGCAAACGCCTCAGGACTCGCGCACCAACTCAAAGAACGCGTGGGTCTCCTATTTCTAATAGTCGTCTAGTACTTCAGATGGTTGCAGGCTTGTCAGAGGCCTATAGAGGTGTTGCTTCAGTTATTCGTCAAAGTAACCCCCTACCAGGATTTTATCAAGGTCGTTTTATGCTTACTTTGGAAGAAGACGGATTGGCTAAGAAAGTGACGATTGGGGTCAGCCCTGTCGTCATGATGATTGCTTACAATTATTCTCCTTCCAATCCAACCAACGTAACCCAAAATCACAACAACGGGGGTGGTAAGAAGAGCCAAAATTAGAAGAATAACGGCAAGAATCGTGGTGGCAACAACGGGGGCAACCGTCAGCAGTAGTTCTGGAGCCCACAGGGGCCCCCTGGACAGTGGTAGTGGGTCCTAGCGCCGTGGCGCCTCATTATCAGCCGGTCTGTGCGTGGCCCGTCTTCCCAGGTCGTAATCCGTGTTTCGACAGTATGGCGGCAGCACCAATCAAAGATACTTGGGCCTCGCTCCCATCAGGCCCACCACGCAGCGGCCCCCACTCAGACCGACATTGAAGCAACGATGCACACGTTTGACTTGACCTAATCGGACCCTAATTAATACATGTACACCGGCGCCACTACCCACATGACATCCGACCAAGGTACTCTCTCGTCTTATTCCAATTTGAGCACTAATCGTGGTATAACTGTTGATAATGGCAATTCAGTTCCAATTAAGGGTTATGGTCATAAAACTTTGTCCCCTCCTTATCCATCACTTGTCCTGAAACATACCCTTCATGCCCCAAAATTGATTAAAAATTTGGTGTTTGTTCGTAAATTCATCACTAATAATTGGGTTTCTATTAATTTTGATCCATTTGGGTTTTCTGTGAAGGATTTCAAGACGGGGAGTCATCTCATGAGGTGTGACAGTAGGGGGGATCTTTATTCAATCACACTGAGTCTCAGCATCTCGCGTCAAGCTATGTCATCCACTTTTACAGCTCTTGCTCCTTCCTTGTGGCATGCTCGTATAGGTCATCCGGGGTCATCTATTTTATCTTCTTTAGATAGCTATATCTTAAGCTTTCTAAGATTTGGCTTACTAGACGCAAGGTTCCCGAGCGGACAACTCGAGTGAGAAGGCTACGTGGCTGATCAGACGAACCGATCTAACTCCACGCAGGCGCCAACTCTCCTAAAATTTGGGTGTCTTGAAAGAAATTTGCAGGTGCACAAAACACACCATCACGTGTAGTGTGTGATAGTGCCAATTTTCCAGAATGGAAGGAATATGAGCGGAATGCCAATTTAGAAAAAGCAGCAAAAGAGAATAGCAATTAAAGTAGTTATTTACAAAAAATGAAAAGCAAACAATACAAGTTATTTGCAAAAATAAAAGCAATATAAAGCGCAATATTTAATTAACTTGGATTTGCTATGGTCAAGAACCTGATATCCCCAGTGGAGTCGTCATGCTGTCGCGCCCGTTTTTTACCTCGGGGTCTGAACGATATCCGCAACATTGTTCTTTGGCGCGGTTCCCTGGATGGAGTAATAATGCTGATTTTGAGGAGTCGCCACCTAATTAGTTAAGTGAATTAGGAAACTTGATTTATTGCAATAAAAATACTGCAATTAATCTCCATTTAATGGTTTGCGAAATTAATGAGATTCTGGATCATGGTTCTTTATTATCCTAAGGGGAAGGGGTTAGACATCCTTTAAGATCCGCTAACTTGCAGTTATCCATTCAAACCTAGGTTAATTATTTATTACCCTTTTTATTTTACATATTCTAAGAAGTTGTCATAATTTACAATTACAATGGAATGCAATACAAACTAATAAATCTAAAATCGAATAAATACTACGGGACATCTTTTAGCCCTTTTTAGGCCTTCTGCACAAGATGATCTTCGGATACCTGCATAAACACTTAGTAAAAGTGTTAGTAATAGAATAAATAATTTTAAAGTAATAGCAAGAATTAATAAGTAAAGCCAAAAAATAAACCCGTCTTTTTTACAGGGGAGGTCTTGGAAATCAGACGGAGATTCCTTCATCGGCCAATATTGCTAGAAACAATAAAATAAATAAAACCTTCAGATCCGCGCCAAAATAGTAATAGTTTTAAGCACGGAGGGCTCAGATATATAAAAAATAAAGTGGGACATCCTAAACAAGTCCGGCTGCGAATTTCTCCCCGTCAGCGCATGTTGGTTATCTTGTGTAAGTAGAAGAAATCATCAACGCCCAGAGAGCTTCATTTTATTTTATTTTTCGTCTTTGCAACTGTGTAGGCCTAAAAAATCGACGGATAATTTTTTCATTGGCCAACGTGTAGTATCTTGTTCAAAATTAATTTAATAAAAGGAACAAAAAGGGCAAAATCGTCCAAAACCAGCATGGAACTATAAAACAGCAACAACACAACAAGCAAAATGGTCCCTGAACCATGGAAATTGTAGAAACAGTGGGCAATAGTGGTAAACCTGTGAACAAAAATGATCCATGTCAGTCCGGAAATCAGTGAAACCAGGAGAATTTAGTAGCAACATAGTATCACCGGAAAAGTAAGAATGTCGCCGGAGTAACCCAAAATAGTACCAAATCAGAAAAAGGACAAAAATATCAAAAATATCAATCTGGAAAGCAGCAAAATAGTAAAATACCTTGCATCATAGTTCGCCGAAAAACCAGACATTGCCGGAGTTTTAAAAACTCCGGTAGAATGCCCAAAGTGGGAAATCAGTCCGACGTCAATAGCAGATACCAGAGAATAAACCAACAAGGTCGCCGGAGTTCTTAAACTCCTGCCAGATCAAAATATCAAAATTCAGTCCAGCAAACGAAATAAACAAAGAACGGGTCCCCAAAAGTAAGCCGACAGATTTCGCCGGAGTTATGAAAACTCCGGCCAGATACCAAAAATAATCCCAAAATCAGTCCAACGACCAACAACAATATAACAGTAACAAAACGGAGAAGAAAACAGTGTCGCCGGAGTTTTTACTCTGACAGATTTCAACATTACCAACTGAGAACGGGCAGTAGCGGCGTCACTTCCACGGCGAGGTCGCCGATGCGACGCCACCGCGGTGGTGAGGTTCGACGGTGAGTGGGAGCAGTGGAAGTGGAGGCGTCGGGTGTCGACGACGGTGGGTTGTGGTGTGAGGGAGTTCAGGCAGTGGGGTTCGGCGGGTGTGTGGGGTCGCCGACGATGGTGATGAGCGATGGGAGATGCTTAGGGAAGATGAGAGATGGGAGTTCAAAAATAAAAGATGGAGAGAGATAATACAGTGGGAGTGTATGTAATGTTGTGGCTGCTAGGGTGTATGTTGAAGAAGAGAGGAGTGAAGGAAGAGAGGGGTGAGGTGCGGCTGGTCTTGTTTTTTAGAATAGGGATGGAATAGTTTTATTTATAGTGTGGGATTAGGTTTAGGTTTAGTTTTGGATTTTGGGGGGAACAGATGAAAGGTGTACTGAGCCTCATTTTTGAGCCTCAGTTTGGGCTTCGGTTTTCGGCGGATTGGACTGATCCGTATTGTGCCTCGGACTGGACTGGTTTGACAAAAATGAAAAACGGGTTAATTATTTAAAAAGATACAAAATTATCAAAATGAAAATGCCGATGCAATAATAATAAAATACAATATTTAAGAAATATTTAATGCCTAATTAAAAATTAAAACGGGATGCCAATTAATTATTTAAAGAGATGCAAATATTATTAGAATAAACGACGGTGTAATAATAATAGAAACATAATATTAACAAAGACATAATGCTTAATTTAAGATAGATATGCAAAAAATGATGATTAAAATGTGGTGTCCTAAAATGCTTAAAATTGCAAGAAATAACTAAAAGATGAGTCAAAATTGGGTGTCAACAACTTGTCCCTCTTTGACCGAAGACGATGAAAGAGTTTTCGGACAAAGACGTTGACTTATAGCCAATTTTGTCCCAATTGTCAGAATTAAAACAAAGATCAAGAAAATGAATGGGCAAAAAGCTGATGCAGATTCAAAATTTTGTCTCAGTGTCGAATTATGATGACACTGGATCGTTGTGATGCCAAAATAAAAGGCAAAGCTGATACAAATTTAAAATTTGTCCCAGTGTCGAATTATGAGGACACTGAGTTGCTGCGATGGTAGAAAATTAAAGCAGGGAGACGCCGATTCAAAATTGTCCCAGTGTCGAATCATGATGACACTGTGCTGCAGCAAAATTAAAGACAATGCCGACACAAATTCAAAATTTGTCTCAGTATCGAATTATGATTGACACTGGGTTACAAGTGATGTGTTGCTGTAAAAGACAGGGTGTTTGTTTCCTGAAATGCCTCTAGGATGTTTGTATCCGAGGTCCAAATGTAAAAAGTGTTTGTAGACGCTGATGGCGTCATTGCATGGACGCGATGTAGATGTTCGTCATTGCATAGACGAAACATAAATGAAGCCGTTGCATAAGCTTAAATAAAAATGCGTCGTTGTATAGACGCGATGCAGTTGTTCGTCGTTGCATAGACGAAACATAGATGAAGTCGTTGCGTAGACTTACATGAAATGACGTCGTTGCATAGACGCGATGCAGATGCTCGTCGTTGTATAGACGAGACATGATGAAGCCGTTGCATAGGCTTAGATGAAATGACGTCGTTGCATAGACGCGATGCAGATGTTCGTCGTTGCATAGACGAAACATATATGAAGTTGTTTCATAGGCTTACATGAAATAGCGTCGTTGCATAGACGCGGTGCAGATGTTCGTCGTTGCATGAACGAAATATAGATGAAGTCGTCGCATAGACTTACATGAAGTGACGTCGTTGCATAGACGCTATGCAGATGTTCGTCGTTGCATAGACGAAACATAGATGAAGCCGTTACATAGGCTTATATGAAATGGTGTCGTTGCATAGACGCGATGCAGATGATCGTCGTTGCATGAATGAAACATGGATGAAGCTGTTGCATAGACTTACATGAAATGACGTCGTTGCATAGATACGATGCAGATGTTCGTCGTTACATAGACGAAGCATAGATGAAGTCGTTGCATAGGCTTACAATGAAATGGTGTCGTTTTATGAATGTACCTGCTTTGTGACTCGCTTGGGTTGAGATAACGTCCTTGCATAGACGTTGTGCGCTTGTAACCCGCATGGGCTTATTGTTGTCCTCCCGCCTTTGCTGATATGAAGATCCTGCTTCAAAGAAAACTTGTGAGTTTTAGGAAATGAGTGGTTGATTCGCGTCAACTTTGTAGCTTTGGTTCTTGACGCTTGCATGCTCAGACTGGTTTGGACTTTGGGGTGTATCGGTGTCGACTTATGATGACGATGGGCTTGTTGGTGATGCGGGGTGAGTGGACCGACGCTCGAGGCCGCTTCTGCCATTCGTTGGGAAGGTTGGCCCCCCTAACAAATTACCCTGGTTCGCTGTAAGAGAAAATCCACGTTGTGCTCCTGCTCCTGCATGCTAAGACTTAAGCAAAAGGTTAGTGCATAACTGTTAAAGCAAAAATGATAACACATGAATTTATAAGCAATGTAATTGTATGAGTAGAAATGTTATCCTGTAAAACGTGATGGAGGTTGTATTGATGTGATGATGCAAATGCTGAGATTTCGTCCTTGCACGGACGTGTTGAATGTTGTGAATGCTTCTTTGAATGCTTGAGCGTCACGATGCGCTCGCGACTTCTTTGGATGTCGCGAATGCTCGCGCTTCTTGGATCTTTGTGAATGCCGTCGAATGCCGCAATTCTTGATGTAGTCTCGCGGACTACCGGATGTTTCAATACTTCGAATGATGCGATTGCCGATGTAGTCTCGCACGGACTTCCGGATCTGCGAATGCTTCTTTGAATCCGTGATTGCTGACGTAGTCTCGCGGACTTCTTTGGATGCCGCGAATGCTTCGAACGCCGCGATTGCTAATGTTGTCTCGCGACGACTGGCCGGATCCGCGAATGCTTCGAATGTCATGAAATCGATGTAGTCTCGCGACGACTTCCGGTCAGCGAATTCTTGTTGAATCGCGATTGTCGCTTCGATGTAATCCCCGCACGGATCTTTGCGAATGCGGTTGTCATTTCGCCCAGATTTTCCTATTGTTTCTGCTTCTACTAATGGGAAAGAATCTGTACTCAAAGAAAACTTGTGAGTTTGGGGAGGGCCTTCAGATTGATTCTCGCCTTGATCTTTACGCCGTTTGCCTGATTTTTTTGGACCTGTAACCCCTGTCTGATCTTGTTGAGATGTTTGGTAGCAAAAAATTTGACGTAGCGTGTCCCAAAAGTATTTTCAAAACGAAACATTTTCATGAGGTGTGCACAAAACATCTTTTAGAATAAAATATTTATATGACATGCGTATAAAGTATAAAAGTCTTGTCGAATTTGCCGAATATAACACGTATTCTGATCAAACGAACACCTTTTTGGAATCCTTATTATGATCTCTTCACGATGCGTTTCCTAAAATTGTCCCAGTTTTCATTATGCGGGGCGTGTGGGCAAGACTTAACTCTGGCGGAAATTACTCATATCTCTTTTCGGAATAATCAAACGCATTCTGTCGCACGCGAGTCAATGGGAAGATTTCTAATGGTGTGACCGAAGCCGATTTAGGTCGCCTACGTATCCCCACGAGGGAATCAGGTCATGACGTAGTTCATTATGCGAAAATGATTGTACAATTTTCAAAAAATGAGACCAAAGCCAATGTGACCGCCTACGTATCCCGCTGAGGGAATCAGGTCAAGACGTAGTTCGTGATGCAAAAAATGATTGTACAATTTTCAAAAATGAGACCGAAGCCAATGTGGCCGCCTACGTATCCCGCTGAGGGAATCAGGTCAAGACGTAGTTCGTGATGCAAAAAATGATTGTACAATTTTTAAAAAATGAGACCGAAGCCAATGTGGCCGCCTACGTATCCCGCTGAGGGAATCAGGTCAAGACGTAGTTCGTGATGCAAAAAATGACAATTTTTGTATATGTATTTTTTTTGTTTTGAAAAAAGTGGAAAGACAACATCACGTTCTGACTTCAGTTGATACCAACAATTAGTATTGTGCTTAAAAATTTCGTTATTTACTTCCAGTCTAACCGAGACTGACTTCTGGATAATTCTTATAGTTTCAAATGGTACCTCAGACACCTAAGTATCAACACACTTGCTTGCAGTCAAGGTTTCGAACTACACGTAATCTCACGTTTCAAATGCCCTCACTGAAGAAAGTCTCATTTCTCACATATATTTCAGTATTTTGAATTTTGGGACGTTTAGAGAAGTACGCTCACACTCAAAAAGATGTTCAATGCATGCAATTGTGATACCATAGGCTTGACCATCATGTAAGTATCCACTAATGTGAGAACCCTCAGTATAGGATCATGTAGGGCTTGTCACGGACTTGTAATGTAGGTTTGAGGAAGGAATGAATATCATTTGGGTAAAAGTGATTAATCCTTCCTCGAGCGTTGGACTACGTCCGTACTTGACATTTGTGTGCTTTAATGCTGACCTGCTTTCTTTTTGTCCCAGTTTCCCTGTACTGACTTCTTTTTTAATCTTTCGTTTGAAACCCCCTTTTTCCAAAGTTATTCTCTCATTTTTATTAATTTTTTTATAATGTTGGGGCTTTTGATTTCTTCTTTTTGTGAAGTCGTCATTTGTGTTTTTCTTTCTTTTCCCTTTTGGGACTTTGACAACTTTTGTCTTTGAAAACTTTAACTAGAATTTTGTCAGCCACTTGCACATTTCTAAAGCGCTCAAGGAGGTCGGGCCAAGAGAGAGATAATACGTATGCACTCAGAAAGAGTATAGGCTTAATATGTGGTTGTCAAAAGAATAGGCTTTAGGCTCAAAGGGATGTACTACGGATAATGTTATTTGGTAGGCTGAAAAGGCTCAAACGGGTCAAAGAAAGCCTACGATCATTTCCTACACCGAGTGTTACTCAGGATTTCGCCTCAACAAACATTTAGGCCAAGTTCTAGATCACAATGCAACACAATTGAACTTATTCTAAAACTCACCACACAATGCATATGAAACGATGAGGTTGGTTTCATTCTTATCTTGAAAACATGCAAGACAATGTCATTTACGGGTGAATAAGAGGTACCAAAAGAATCTATGGTTTACCACGAAGTCAACCCATATTGATTATTACTCGTTTTTTCCTATGCAAACTCCTAACTGTGTTGGTATCAACCAAGTCAAACAATGATACTTAAAAAATGTTTTTGTATTTTTGGGATAACATTTTTTTTTGTATTTATGAACAAAATATTTTTTTTTGTATTTTTTGAATAAAGGGTACCGAACCCGAGTAGGGTTGCCTACGTATCTCATCTTTGACGAAAATCAGGTGTGCGTAGTTCGTTCATATATGTTATAAAACGTATGATTTAAAAAGAATTCATTCATGAAAGAAATACAAAAGTAAAAGCTGTGCAAAATAAATGATTGTTCAATATAAGACTAATGCAAAGTAAAAGGAATGTAATGTAAAAATGAATAGTTGTGATAGAGTGAATGAAATGCATGAATGAATGTATGTGATAGAATGATTGAAATGCAATAATGAATGTCCGCGATTGGATAAATGCAATGAATGAGTGAACCAAATATGTCCTTTTTTTTATGTGGTGGTGTCGAACCCAAGATGAGTTGCCTACGTATCACACCGTATGGTGAGAATCAGACACGCGTAGTTCGAGATGATTATGTTGTAAAATGCATGATAAAGAATTATGTAATCGACACTAGACATATCAATTGAATTTGCAAATATGTATAAAGATACAAAATATAAGACCCAGAGCGATGCTACGTTGAATCTGGTATAAGCTGACTTCTTTCCGTCAACATAACTTCAGCTCATTCTTGTGATGATTTTTTTTTTCTTTCTTTTTTTTTATTTTCTTCCGGCCGCCCTCGACTATTTGCGAGGACGGTCTTCCTGCAAAAAATATGACAAATGGGTGAGAGTAGGCAAGCCATAAAAATAATAAAATGTAAGGGCGTGACAATATAGGCAAAGACTCCCCTGCTTGGTTCGACCGGACTGGTGGTTTATGCTTCACAAAGTTCAAATCGCGCTGTTCAAGAGCGATTTACGCAATAGAAGTCCTGATTGCATGTGACAGCAAAAAGTGCAAAAATGCAAATGCTCAAGCCCGGAGTTACAAAAAGGATAATTATTGCATAAAATAATATGTACAGAATTGCTAGCGACAACAATAGTAAATAAAAGCATGCGAATCAAGCGCTTGCCCTAATATGCATGGGACCTCTCTTATGCCAGAGGTCGGCCTAAACGCCAGATATGCGAGATTGGGATAGATTGACCAAAGTTGCTAAACATTAATGCTTTTGTTGGAAATGACGACCAAATGACGGTGCACTTTTTCCAATTTCGGCGTGTCATGATCAGGCTTGGATCCGTCTATCGTCATCACGCTACACATAGTATGCTAATGGGTCGTTGGGTTGTGAAACCCGTCGACAAGTTTGGTGGATTTCTAATTGTGGCGTTAATACTAGGATTAACCCACCTAAGATTTATGCATGCATGACTTAAGATAAAAGGGTGGTATAGCTCTATCTTAAGCTTTCTAAGATTTGGCTTACTAGACGCAAGGTTCCCGAGCGGACAACTCGAGTGAGAAGGCTACGTGGCTGATCAGACGAACCGATCTAACTCCACGCAGACGCCAACTCTCCTAAATTTGGGGTGTCTTGAAAGAAATTTGTGGGTGCACAAAGCACACCATCGCGTGTAGTGTGTGATAGTGCCAATTTTCCAGAATGGAAGGAATATGAGCGGAATGCCAATTTAGAAAAAGCAGCAAAAGAGAATAACAATTAAAGCAGTTATTTACAAAAAATGAAAAGCAAACAATACAAGTTATTTGCAAAAATAAAAGCAATATAAAGAGCAATATTTAATTAACTTGGATTTGCTATGGTCAAGAACCTGATATCCCCAGTGGAGTCGCCATGTTGTCGCGCCCGTTTTTGACCTCGGGGTCTAAACGGTATCCGCAACATTGTTCTTTGGCGCGGTTCCCTGGATGGAGTAATAATGCTGATTTTGAGGAGTCGTCACCTAATTAGTTAAGTGAATTAGGACACTTGATTTATTGCAATAAAAATACTGCAATTAATCTCCATTTAATGGTCTGCGAAATTAATGAGATTCTGGATCAGGGTTCTTTATTATCCTAAAGGGAAGGGGTTAGGTATCCTTTAAGATCCGCTAACTTGCAGTTATCCGTTCAAACCTAAGTTAATTATTTATTGCCCTTTTTATTCTACATATTCTAAGCAGTTTTCATAATTTACAATTACAATGGAATGTAATACAAAATAATAAAGCTAAAATCGAATAAAAACTCCGGGACATCTTTTAGCCCTTTTTAGGCCTTCTGCATAAGATGATCTCCGGATACCTGCATAAACACTTAGTAAAAGTGTTAGTAATAGAATAAATAATTTTAAAGTAATAGCAAGAATTAATAAGTAAAGCCAAAAACTAAACCCGTCTTTTGTACAGGGGAGACCTTGGAAATCAGAGGGAGATTCCTTCATTAGTCAATATTGCTAGAAACAATAAAATAAATAAAACCTTCAGATCCGCGCCCAAACAGTAATAGTTTTAAGCACGGAGGGCTCAGATATATAAAAAATAAAGTGGGACATCCTAAACAAGTTCGGCTGCGAAATTCGCCCCGCCAGCGCATGTTGGTTATCCTGTGTAAGTAGAAGAAATCATCAACGCCCAGAAAGCTTCATTTTATTTTATTTTCCGTCTTTGCAACTGTGGAGGCCTAAAAAATTGACGGATAACTTTTTCATTGGCCAACGTGTAGTAACTTGTTCAAAATCAATTTAATAAAAGGAACAAAAAGGGAAAAATCGTCCTAAACCAGCATGGAACTATAAAACAGTAGCAACACAACAAGCAAAATGGTCCCTGAACCATGGAAACTGCAGAAACAGTGGGCAACGGTGGTAAACCAGTGAACAAAAATGATCCATGTCAGTCCGGAAATCAGTGAAACCAGGAGAATTTAGTAGCAACATAGTATCACCGGAAAAGTAAGAATTTCGCCGGAGTAACCCAAAATAGTACCAAATCAGAAAAAGGGCAAAAATATCAAAAATATCAATCTGGAAAGCAGCAAAACAGTAAAATCCCTAGCATCATAGTTCGCCGGAAAACTAGACAGAATGCCCAAAGTGGGAAATCAGTCCGACGTCAATAGCAGATACCAGAGAATAAACCAACAAGGTTGCCGGAGTTCTTAAACTCCGGCCAGATCAAAATATCAAAATTTAGTCCAGCAAACGAAATAAACAAAGAACGGATCCCCAAAAGTAAGCCGACAGATTTCGCCGGAGTTATGAAAACTCCGGCCAGATACCAAATATAATCCCAAAATCAGTCCAACAACCAACAACAATATAACAGTAACAAAACGGAGAAGCAAACAATATCGCCGGAGTTTTTACTCCGACAAATTTCAACATTACCAACAGAGAACGGACAGCAGCGGCGTTACTTCCACGGCCACCGCGGTGGTGAGGTTCGACGGTGAGTGGGAGCAGTGGAAGTGGAGGCGTCGGGTGTCGACGACGGTGGGTTGTGGTGTGAGGGAGTTCAGGCAGTGGGGTTCGGCGGGTGTCTGGGGTCGCCGACGATGGTGATGAGCGACGGAAGAGAGGCTTAGGGAAGATGAGAGATGGGAGTTCAAAAATAAAAGATGGAGAGAGATAATACAGTGGGAGTTTATGTAATGTTGTGGCTGTTAGGGTGTATGTTGAAGAAGAGATGAGTGAAGGAAGAGAGGGGTGAGGTGCGGCTGGTCTTGTTTTTTAGAATAGGGAGGGAATAGTTTTATTTATAGTGTGGGATTAGGTTTAGGTTTAGTTTTGGGTTTTGGGGGGAAAAGATGAAAGGTGTACTGGACCTCATTTTTGGGCCTCATTGGGCAGTTTTGCCATGATTTGATCGATCCGGATTGTGCTCGATCGACTGGTTTGACAAAAATGCAAAACAGATTAATTATTTAAAAAGATACAAAATTATCAAAATGAAAATGCCGATGCAATAATAATAAAATACAATATTTAAGAAATATTTAATGCCTAATTAAAAGTTAAAAAGGGATGTCAATTAATTATTTAAAGAGATGCAAATATTATTAGAATAAACGACGGTGTAATAATAATAGAAACATAATATTAACAAAGACATAATGCTTAATTTAAGATAGAAATGCAAAAGATGATTAAAATGCGGTGTCCTAAAATGCTTAAATTGCAAGAAATAACTAAAAGATGAGTCAAAATTGGGTGTCAACACCCTCTCAAAGTGTTATACAATAAGACTCCGTCATATTCTCATCTTAGGGTCTTCGGATGCTTATGTTATCCACTGTTTCCATCCACTACGATCAACAAACTTCGTGCACGCTCTACCTCATGTGTTTTGGTTTTCCGTCAAATCGCCGTGGTTATAAATGTTTTGATTTGTCTTCTAAACGAATCATCATTAGTCGTCATGTTCTCTTTGATAAATCCTAATTTCCCTTTTCTAAAGTAGGAAAACGTGTCTAGTTCTTATGATTTTTTGGATGAGGATGTCTCCCCCTATGTTCTTCGTCATTTTTCAGATTCTTCAGAAAAAACGACTTCAGCGCCGCGGCGCCTGCCTTCCAGTGACCAAATTGTTTCAAACCCGCATTAGCGCAGACCTGGGAGCGCATGGCGCTAAAACTTCAGAGAGCTCAGCCTCTTCCAGCCATGCCCTCGCCTCCCTCGCGCTGTGGCGCCTACCGTAATTCTCGAAATTTCTCAAAATTCCCCCAATCCAGCCCAAAGTCATGGTCCAGTCACTCGTAGTCAACGGGGTATTTTTAAACCAAAAAGACATTTTAATTTGAATTATAATGTTCTTAAATCCCCCTTACCCCGTAAACCTGTGTCTGTCTTAAATGACCCTAATTGGAAAATTGTCATGACCGAGGAGTATAATGCTCTTATTGATAATAAGATGTGAGATTTGGTACCCCGTCCATCTGGGGTTAGTATTATTCGGTATATATGGATTTTTGTTCATCAGGAAAATTCTGATGGTTCATTTGCGAGGCATAAGGCTAGACTTGTCGGTGATGGTAAGACTCAGTAGGTTGGGGTGGATTGTGGTGAGACATTTAGCCCGGTGGTCAAACCGGCTACCATTAGCACTGTGCTCAGCTTGACTCTTTCAAAATCATGGCCCATTCATCAGCTAGATGTGAAGAATATTTTCCTACATGGTGATCTTCATGAGACAGTGTATATGCATCAGCCTTTGGGGTTTA
Organism: Przewalskia tangutica; assembly: GCA_029844215.1. Taxonomy (NCBI): domain Eukaryota; kingdom Viridiplantae; phylum Streptophyta; class Magnoliopsida; order Solanales; family Solanaceae; genus Przewalskia; species Przewalskia tangutica. Next base: position 53,411,093 of record CM056737.1, read on the forward strand.
GGGATACTAGATATCCTAATCATGTCTGTCTATTGAAGAAGTCCTTGTATGAGCTTAAGCAATCTCCATGAGCTTGATATAAGAGGTTTGCTGATTTTGTTTCAACTATGAGTTTTTCTCACAGTAGGTCTGATAATTCATTATTCATATATCGTCGAGGATCTTCCATGACTTATATATTATTATTATATGTTGATGATATTATCTTGACTGCCTCTTCTGATACTTTGCAAAAGTCCATTATGACAATGCTCAGTTCTGAGTTTGTCATGAAGGACTTGGGCCCATTGAGTTACTTTTTGGGGATTGCTGTAACTCGTCATGCAGGTGAATTGTTCTTGCCGCAGAGAAATTGTGCAGTAGAGATCATTGAGAGAGTTGGGATGTCATCCTGTAAGTCCACTTCCACTCCAGTTGATACTAAACCCAAGTTGGGTGCTGCAGCTGGCTCTCTCTTTGAGGATCCGACCCGTTATCGTAGTCTTTCAGGCGCCCTTCAGTATCTGACGTTCACGCGACATGACATTACATATGTTGTACAATAGGTGTGTTTGTTTATGTATGATCTTAGAGTTGAACATATGAATGCGCTCAAACGCATTCTTAGGTACATTCAAGGAACACTTGAGTATGATTTGCATTTGTATCCTTCGTCGACGTCTACATTAGTCTCCTATACAAATGTTGATTGGGGTGGTTGTTCCGACACCAGACGGTCTACGTCTAGCTATTGCATGTTTTTAGGTAATAACTTGGTCTTATGGTCTGCCAAGCGTCAATCCACGCTTTCACGTTCAAGTGCAGATGCCGAGTATCGAGGGGTAGCCAATGTGGTTTCCGAGTCATGTTGGTTACGTAATATATTGTTAGAGCTCCATTGTCCTATTGAAAAGACTACCTTGGTGTATTGTGATAATATAAGTGTTATCTACCTTTCTGGTAATTCAGTTCCGCACAACGTACTAAACACATAGAGATGAATATTCACTTTGTTCGAGAGAAGGTAGCTAAAGGACAAGTACTCATCTGCCATGTCTCTTCCAGATATCAGATTGCAGACATCTTTACAAAGGGTCTTCCCTCAGTCTTTTTTGAAGATTTTAGAGAGTCTCAGCGTACGAAGACCGTCTGCTATGACCACGGGGGTGTGTTAAACAGTGTCCAGAAAGTTTTCCCTAACGTCGCGACCCTTAGGACACAGTGCCACGACGCCGCCCCGAATTTCCAGAATTCGGATTTTACCTATTTTGTATATTGTATATTTGGTAGACTTAGTCTTGTACCATAATTAGAATTATACTATTACCTTAGTTGTATAGAATATGATTTTAGATGTAAAGTAGAGATATGATTCTCCTATTGTAACTTGTATATATATATGTCTTCAATCAATAAAAATAATCAAGGGATTATTTCTTTCAATAATCACATAAATAAACTTGAGTTGACTGGATAATTCAATCTACTCTCCAGTCCACATCTTTCTTTATATAGAAATTTCATCGTCCTTGTTGTTAAATAGAAAAATAGTAGTATATGTTTATCGATAAAAGATTTATATTTCAACTCCAATTCAAATTACAAATAAGTTGGATAATGATAAAGAATTAAAAGATATTCATCATCAATATAACTTCATTGAAGATTCATTTCTCAACTCAAATTCAAATTAAAGATAACTGCAATAAGGGTACAAAATTTAAAATATACATTTTTGTTCAATTAAATTCAAAATTAAAGTTTTTGTAATATGATATTAATTTTCTTTGATGAGTTTTTCTTATTAATATCAATATATATAGTGTACAATATTCTTCCCTTATACAATAGAAATTTTAGTCCTAATTATAAGATAAAATCCTAGTCTTACCATAATTATATTTACAGAATATATGGAATATATTTTAATTATGGGTAGGGACTTTATTATACTACTATACACGTTTACACACCCCCTCAGTCGGAGCGGGAGGATGCCGGACGCTGAGACTGGATCTGAAGTCAAGAAATAATTGTCTAGGAAGTTCTTTGGTAAATATATCTGCATACTGATATGATGAGGGAACATGTAACACTCTGACATGGCCTAGCGCAACTTTCTCACGAACGAAATTTATGTTCATCTCAACGTGCTTGATTCACTGATGTTGAACTGGGTTGTGAGAAAGATAGATTGCAGAGATGTTATCACAGTACACAATAAATGTCTAACGCAAATGACACTGAAGTTCTAATAGTAAATTTCTGAGCCAACAAATCTCAGCTATCACATTTGCAACACCTCTGTATTCAGCCTCGGTACTGGAACGAGATAAGGTGGTCTGTCGCTTGGCAGACCATGAAATCAGATTATCCCCTAAAAAAACACAAAAGCCTGAGGTGGAGCGTCGCGTTTCCGTACACCCTGCCCAATTTGTATCCGTATACGAGAGCAACTTGTTTGGTGCAGAGGGGATAAATGTGCAAACCATAATCAAGTGTGCCCTTAATGTATCGAAAGATACGCTTAAGGGCAGTGAAATGAGACTCTCTGGGGGCATGCATAAATAGGTATACATGCTGAACAACATAAGCAATGTCTGGCCTTGTAAATGTGAGATACTGAAGTGCACCTGCAAGACTCCTATAATGTCACACCCTTTTTCGACCGCGACATATACAACTCCTGCTTAGAAGGTTAGAAAATAAAAATAAAAATGCTAAAGGGGTTCGCGAAGTCGCTACCTAATTAATTTGAGTGAATTAGGACACCTATATGTCAACTAGGTCAAAGTCAACATTAACTCCATTAAATGGTCTGCTAAACTTAATGAGATTTTGGGCAAGGGTTCTTTATTATATATCCTAAAGGGAAGGGGTTAGACACCCTAAAGGATCCGCTAACTTGCAGTTGTCCTTTCAAACCTAGGGTTAATTATTTTTGCTAAGATGCAATGCACGTTTTGAAAATTCTTAAGCAAAAGATATTTATGACTGTAAATGTATTTTTTTACCAACATAAAATGTAAGACTTGTTTAAAACATATAAAGTTAGTTCTAGTTGAAAGCATGCATTAAAATAATAATTAGAGAGCATATGAAATTATTCTATAAGATATATGTATTGCTTAGCATAATATAGAAGTAATAATGCAGAATCTACGATAACCAAAATATATGCTTAAACGTAGGATGTAAAAAATGTACATCATGCAAAGGCTAAGAATCCTACAATTTAAATAGGGATTTATAGAAAGGGAGTTTCTTTTGTTAGGGTTTAGTAATAAATAATGTCTTGACTAAATAATTATGCGAATGGAAAATTACTAAATGGTTTAATTATAACTTAAGCAAGCTAAAGTAATTAACTTAAGGGGGGAAAGCAAATTTCTAATGTCAAGCTACTTTCTAATCTATTGGTTCAAGGTTTAACTATTATAAATATTCTTCTAGTAGCGTAATGTTAGACAAATAATTTACAACAAATAGATGGGGGAAGGGGAATCAATAATAAAGGCTCGAAGGAATGACAGTGTAATTCCGCCAGCATTTTTTTTTGAATTTTCCCATGCGAGATGCGGATGCAGTTGCGGATGCGGGCTACACATAGACGTGGGTCTTCATTTAAAATAGCTCATGATGAGTCTCTCCACGAGACTCTTCATTTTTGCTCCGATGCGTTTCATGTAAAAATAAGAAAAGAGAAGGATTAGCACATGCTCAAACCATATTAGTAATGAATAAGCATCTATAAAATTCAACACATACAATTTATGTTTGATCATACATGTTATGACTAATTGTGAAGATCAATACGTAACCAAAATAACGAGGAGTAAATCCAGTGGGTTTGACCCAGAACTGGATGATGCAGAGGCGATAGGGAAGAGATTCACGGGTCTGGGTAAGCAACTAGATAGTACAACAGACATAATTACTATATATTCAAGACATACACAGGCCTGCAACTAATATGCATTTTAGACTTACGGGGGAATAATATAGGCTATCACATATACACATCCTCATGGTGGCAACAGAGAAGATAGGCACACCCTTGATTTGAGGCAAGTCAGATACGCATACATATATGTCCAAGCCATTCCATAGACCAATACAACAACCAAATTGACTCGGGAGTTATTGTATATTATCAGGAGTATACTTCAGCACTCAGGCAAACAAACACAAATGGATGGCCAGTTCAGGAAACATGATTCCGGATATAAAGATGAATGGTCTAACATGCTCTTGCCAAAGAATTGCACACATAACATATATCCAAAATTGACTTCAAGGGATAGGATTAATCAATACTTAAAATTAGGCCCATGCTATACTAAATACTTGCAATTGCAGATACATGTAAGGATGCATGTTGCCGTACCAAAGCTATAAAACTGGTACAAGAAGTGAACCAGTTAACATTCGGCTAAATCAAGTATGGTTCAATGTTATCTAAGCCTAGCGTGACTAAGGTATGACTTGAACATACACACCACACAATACATTCTCTCATATTTCGTGTTTCACTGCGCCAAACTCCCACATCAGCAACTATCACACATCAATTAACTAGGATCTGAAACATACTGACCCAAAATACTGAGGCTCAACAAAACAACAATATGTACATAAAAGTTTTATATTTTTTACTATTCCCAGATTCATGCCTATATGTTTACAGACATGGGTTCGAACGATCTTCAACACTTATTAAACATGCTTGAATGCGAAACTAACATATCTAAAACTGGAACTAGAACTTAAACTAAATGATTTTGACACATAATTAATCCACAAGAAACACACAACAGAAATTAAAGAACAGAACTGAGAGGAAATGAATTTACCTTCTCCGGACAGCGAACCGAGACATCGTATCAAGTCGTCGAAGCCACTCGGAGATTTATTGCGATGCGATTAAAAGGGAATGAAACTTTTGCTTTGAGAATGCTCACTGGTTCGCGACTGATTCTTTCGAGGAAGACGAAAGGGTTTTAAATTTATGTTCTTGTCTTAGACTTCTAATTTTCGGATTTATGTGCTCTCGAATGGATATCTTTTCTTCTTTTTCTGGATGTTTTGTTTTCCTCCACTGCTAATATTTTTCCTTGTCTTTTGCTTGTATTTAGAGTTGATATTTATAGCTAGGATTTTGGGTGCTAAGTTCGGTAATGTTTTTATGGCGATTTGGGCGGATTTTGATAGGCGATTTTGGTGTGATTTTATGCTTGATTCTTTGGGAAAATTCTGTTAGATGTGGTTATGGTAACCTTTGATTGTGAGGGTGGTTTTTAAGGGCGAGATTTGTGACGATTTGTTTGGTAAATTTGGGGAGATATGGAGGTTGATGTGTGAGGATCTTGGGAGGGATTTTAGGGATGGAAATGGTAAGGTTTTGGGGCGTGTGGGTGAGGCGGCGGCGGGTTGAATTTTTTAGATTTTAGAGTTGTGTATTGTATTTTGTGGAGTGTGTATAAAGAAGATGATGAAATAAGGGCTACTGGGCGTGTGGGCTAAATGAATTGGGCTGGGGAATAATAAAAGGGATTTGGGCCTCAGGTTTGTTTTTAGACGAAAAATGGTTGGGCTTAGAAAGTTATTAAGAGGCTTGTGGGCTGGTATTTATTATGAGTATTAATTTTTGTGTATTAAATTTAATTAGTGGTAAATAAGTGGGGTTTAAGTTAGTTTTAATGACTTTAGGTGCTTTATTAATTTCAGCTTGGGTTTAAATTATAAAGAATCATTTTAAAATAATAAGTGCGGACGTGCTATTTATTAGTGTTTTATAATGCGATGCCGTTATTAAAATCTTATTTATTATGCATACTTTGCGATGTTAAATTAAAATTAAATTAATGGGGGGTTTCAATTGCAAATAATAATTATGAAATTGCTTTGAGTATTAATAAATGTGGATATAATTTTAAGGAATGTTTGATGCGATGTCATTATTAAATTATTTATTTATTTACGTATTTATTATTATTAAAATTATTAGAATTAATGGAAATAGAATAGGGCTTAATTTGTGAATAATATTTATGCTAATAACGAATGCGGACGTGAGACTCAAAAATGCTTAATACTCTACGTAAAATGCGGTGTCATTATTAAATCGCTTATTTATGCATGTATTATAGTTGCATTTTATTATTATAAAATTGTTAACATTATTTTGGAAAATTAGTGTAATTTTATAATTAATGATCGGACGAGAGGGTTAAAATTGGGTGTCAATAACTTGTCCCTCTTTGTATGAAGATGATGAAAGAGTCTTCAGACAAAGACGTTGACTTATAGCCAATTTTGTGTCGATCATCCGAATTAAAAATGTTGGGCAGTTGAGACAAGGCTGACACGAATTTAAAGTTTGTCTCAATGTCGAGGTATGACGACACTGGGCTACCATGATCAAACATCAAGGCGGGCTAACGCAGACTCAAAAATTGTCCCAGTGTCGAGTTATGACGACACTGGATCGATGTGATGTTAAAATAAAAAAATATATATATAAGAAAAAAAACTGGCTTTCATTTGGAAGTGTACCGGTATCGACTTATGATGATGCTGGGCTTATTGGTGATGTGGAATGAGTGAACCGACGCTCGAGGCCACTTCTGTCATTTGTTGGGAAGGTTGGCCCCCCAACAAATTGCCCCGGTTCGCTGTAAGAGAAAATTCACGTTGTGCTCATACTCTTGCATGCTAAGACTTAAGAAAATGGTTAGTGCATAACTATTAATGCAAGATGATAACGCACGAATTTATAAGCAATGAACTGTGTGAGTAGAAATGTTATCATGTAAAACGTGATGGCGGTTGTGCTGATATGATGCTGCAAATGCTGATATTTCGTCCTTGGACGTGTTGAATGTTGTGAATATTTGTTGAATGCTGCGAGTGTTGATGTAGTCTCTGTGCGAACTTGCTGGATGTTGCGAATGCTTGTCAAATGCTCTGCGCGGGCTTGCTGGATGCTGCGAATGCTTCCTGAATATTGCGATCACGTAGTCTCTCGCGACTTGCCGAATGTTGCGATTCCGATGTAGTCTCGCACGACTTCCGGATCCGCGAATGCTTGCTGAATGCTGCGATTGCTGATATAGTCTCTGCATGGACTTGCTGGATGCTGTGAATGCTTGTTGAATATTGCGATTGCTGATGTAGTCTCTACACAGACTTATTGGATGCTGCGAATGCTTGTGGAATGTTGTGATTGCTGATGTAGTCTCTGCACGAACTTGCTGGATACTGCGAATGTTTGCCGAAGGCTGCGATTGTTGACATAGTCTCTACACGAACTTACTGGATGCTGCGAATGCTGATGTAGTCTCCGCACGGACATGCTGGATGCTGCCACTGCTGAGATGTTGTCGTAATGCGTTTGTGAACCGCATAGATTGCAACGTGATTCTGTGACCGAGCCGATGCGCTGGACTTTGTTGCAGAATTTGAACTTTGATTTTTGTTGATCTTCGCTTCTGCTGTTTCCATTGTGGAATTTGATTGTTGTTGTCTTTTCTGCTTTCACTGCTTCTTTCTGCTTCTGTTAATATGAAGGATCCGCGTTCAAAGAAAAATTATGAGTTTGGGGGGGGGGGGGGGTCGATTCGTATTGACTTTGCAGCTTTGATCTTTTATGATCGTGCGTCTGATTTGTTTGGACCTGTAATCCCTGCCTGGTCTTGTTGAGATATTTGGTAGCAAAGCATTTTGACGTAGCGTGTCCCAAAAGTATTTTCAAAATAAAACATTTTCATGAGGTATGCACAAAAGCATCTTTTAAAATAAAACATTTATATGAAATGCGTATAAAGTATAAAAGTCTTGTCGAATTTGCCGAATATGACAAGTAATCTGACCAAACAAACACCTTATCTGGAATTCTTATTATGATCTCTTCACGGTGCGTTTCCCAAAATTGTCCCAGTTTTCGTTATGCGGGGCGTGTGGGCAAGACTTGACTCTGGCGGGAATTGCTCACATCTCTTTTTAGAATAATTAAATACATTTTGTTGCACGCGAGCCAATAGAGAGGTTTCTAATGGTATGACCGAAGCCGATTTAGGCCGCCTACGTATCTCCATGAAGGAATCAGGTCATAACGTAGTTCATTACAAGCGAAATTGAGTAAAGCTAAAATTTCTAAAGGTGGGACCGAGGCTGACATGACCGCCTACGTATCCGCCAAGGGAATCAGGTCAAACGTAGTTCTAATTACAAGTAAATGGGCTTTCTAATTTGAAGTGGCGAGACCCTATATGGGCTCTATGCATATCCCGCCGAGGGAACACAATTTTTTTACAATGCAAAGGGAATTACATGGAAAACAAATGCTCCTAAACGTAGTATCTCTTTACCGCATCTGCGTTGATAGCTTTAGGCCATACTTCGCCATCCATCTCAGCTAAGATTAAAGCTCCTCCGCTTAACACTCGATGAACCATGTAGGGCCCTTGCCAATTACATGCGAATTTCCCTTTAGCCTCATTCTGATGAGGGAATATGAGTTTCAGCACCAATTGCCCTGGCTTGAACGTCCTCGGTCTTACCTTTTTGTTGAAAGCCCTGGCCATCCTGTTCTGGTAAAGCTGCCCCTGACAAACTGCATTCATCCGCTTTTCATCAATCAACATTAACTGCTCGTATCGACTTTGCACCCATTTAGCTTCGCTCAACTCAGCCTCTTGGATAATTCTCAAAGATGGTATCTCCAATTCTGCTGGTAGTACTGCCTCTGTTCCATATACCAAAAAATACGGCGTCACACCGGTAGAGGTCCTAATAGTAGTGCGGTAACCCAGAAGTGCGAAAGGTAGGTGCTCATGCCAATGTTTGTAGTTGCTAATCATCTTGCGTAAGATCCTCTTGATATTTTTATTAGCTGCTTCGACTGCGCCATTAATTTGCGGGCGATATGGGGTGGAATTGCGGTGGATAATCTTGAACTTCTCGCATATGTCCTGCATTAGGCCACTGTTGAGGTTGGCTCCATTGTCTGTGATAATAGACTCAGGAATGCCAAATCGGCAGACGATGTTGTTGCGAACAAAGTCGACTACTACTTTCTTCATCACTGATTTGTGTGATGATACTTCAACCCACTTAGTGAAATAGTCAATTGCTACGAGGATGAATCTGTGCCTATTTGAGGCAGCGGGTTCAATAGGGCTGATGACATCCATGCCCCAAGCTGCGAATGACCAAGGAGAACTTGTCACATTAAGTTTGTTCGGAGATACTCGAATCAAATTCCCATGAATCTGGCACTGGTGGAATTTCTGCACAAAGCGGATACAATCTGTTTCCATCGTCATCCAAATATAACCTGCTCGCAGAATCTTCTTTGCCAAAGTGAAGCCATTCATATGAGGTCCACATTCTCCGTGTATCTCTTCTACTAGCTTGCTTGCCTCTTGAGCGTCGACACATCTCAATAAACCCAGATCTGGAGTCCTTCGATAATAAACCTCCCCATTAAAAAAGAAATGGTTTGCTAATCTTCGAAGTGTCTTCTTCTGAATGTTGGTTATGCCTTATGGATACTCTTCTGCCTTGAGGTATCTTTTGATGTCATGGTACCAAGGGTTTCCGTCTATTTCTTTATCTACATGAGAGCAATAAGCAGACTGTTCTAGCACACTCACTGTGATCGTATCAATGTAATTCTTGTCCGGATGTTGAATCATGGAGGATAGTTGCCAACGCATCAGCGAATTCATTCTGGATCCTTGGGACATGCTTAAATTCTATATTACTGAACTTCTTCTGCAATTCCTTCACGCAATGCAGATAGGGGAGTATCTTCATATTCTTGATCGCCCATTCGCCCTGTACTTGATGGATCACCAAGTCTGAATCACCTATGACCAGTAACTCTTGTATATTCATATCTACTGCCATTCTGAGTCTCAATATGCAAGCTTCATATTCTGCCATATTATTGGTGCATGGAAATCTGAGCTTCACGGAGATCGGGTAATGCTGACCTGATTCTGAAACCAAAACTGCTCCAATGCCAACTCCCTTAAATTTGCCGCTCCATCGAAGAACATTCTCCAACCTAGGTAATCCTCCGAGATATCTTCTCCGACAAACAATACCTCTTCATTAGGGAAATAGGTTCGGAGGGGCTCATATTCCTCATCGACCGAATTCTCAGCAAGATGATCAGCTAATGCTTGTCCTTTAACGACCTTCTGTGTGACGTATATGATATCAAAATCGCTCAGCAGAATTTTCCATTTTGCTAGTTTTCCAGTTTGCATGGGCTTATGAAGGATATACTTAAGCGGGTCCATCCTTGAAATAAGATAAGTGGTGTATGCTGATAGATAATGCCTGAATTTCTGGGCAACCCAAGTTAATGCGCAACAAATACGTTCCAGTAGAGTGTAGCGAACTTCATACACTGTGAACTCTTGCTTAGATAATATATGGCCTGCTCCTTTTTTTTTTGTTTCATCGTGTTGCCCCAACACGCAACAAAAAACATTCTCTAATACGGACAAATAGAGTAACAAAGGCCTCCCAGGGTTCTGGTGGTACTAGAACTGGCGGATTAGACAAGTACTCTTTGATTTTATCAAAAGTCTGCTGACAATCCGTTGTCCACTTAGTAACGACATCCTTCTTCAACAATCTGAATATCGGTTCGCATATCACGGTGGACTGAGCTATGAACCTGCTGATGTAGTTGAGACGACCAAGGAAGCTCATCACGTCTTTTCTGCTTTTCGGATGAGGTAAATCTTGGATGGCCTTTATTTTCAAAGGGTCCAACTCAACCCATCTTCTACTCACTATAAAACCCAACAACTTCCCAGCAGGGACACCGAATGCACACTTTGCAGGATTCAGTTTCAGATTATACCGTCTTAGCCGCTCAAAGAACTTCTTCAAATTTGCCAAATGACCTTCCGCTCTTCGTGACTTGATGATAACATCATCCACATAGACTTCAATTTCCTTATGGATCATGTCATGAAAAATGGTAGTCATGGCTCTCATGTATATAGCGCCTGCGTTCTTGAGACCGAAAGACATTACTCGATGATAATACACCCCCCATGGGGTAGTGAATGTTGTCTTTTCTGCGTCCTTCCTTGCCATAAGGATCTGATGATAACCAGCAAAGCAGTCGACAAATGACTGTAGTTCATGTTTTGCACAATTGTCGATGAGTATATGAATGTTTGAAAGAGGAAAGTCATCCTTCGGGCTAGCTCTGTTGATGTCTCTATAATCTACACATACTTGGACCTTTCCATCTTTCTTCTTTACCGACACAATATTTGCTAACCAAGTAGGGTACCTTGCGACTCGAATTACCTTTGCGTCGAACTGCTTAGATACTTCCTCTTTGACTTTCAAACTCATGTTCGGTTTGATCTTTCTTGGCCTTTGTTTTACAGGAAGGTAAGACGGCTCGATAGGCAGCCTGTGTGCGACGATATCCATACTCAACCCTGGCATGTCGTCATACGACCAAGCAAATACGTCAGTGTAGTGTTTCAGGAGCTCAATTAACTCTTTCTTCTATATGACACTTAGGTGGACGCTGACCCTAGTCTCTTATACAATTTCCTCATCGCCTAAGTTTATCAACTCAGTTTCTTCTAAATTCGGTTTAGGCCTATTCTCAAAGTTTTCCAACTCTTGACCAAGCTCTGATTGTGGACCTTCTTCCTGTTCATCGGGATTATGCTCGTCATTTGAGTTTTGTTCGCTGGTTTCATTACATGTCATATTCGCATTATCGACAGGTTTATTAATATGATCGCTGAAAGAAAAGTGCATAAAAATTTAATTTAACACGAGCAAATTTAAAGCTGCAAAAATGTCCTGGAATTTATGATGAAAGAAAAATACGGGATTGAAAACATATTAAAGAAAGCATAAAGGTAAGTCTATTTTTTAGTTTAGAGTCACATTGCTAGAACTATCATAAACTCTACCAAGCTCCTCGGAAGGTCAGGACAGGGGTGCAAGTCCAATTATTCGTGTCATCTGTCACGACCGACCTCGGTCGCGACGTACTTCCACGGGTACCCCGTCAGTATACATCGAGAATAGCAATGAACATACATAACACATAACTTATAATAAGGTAAACATCACCGCCACCGATAAGTGTCGCTTCCATAAAACATACTTAAACAAAAGTATGGCGATAACTGTTCTTATAGCCCAAAACACATATGTGACCACGCACTCTAAGAATAACAATCGTATGGCGGGACGGGCTCCGCCATACCCGAATGTACAAAATACCTATAGCATCGTGGAATATCCGTACAACAAATAAGCTTCCGGAGGAACGGAGCTTCGACACCGAACAGTGATCCTAAGAACGAGGATCCACACCGCTTACCCTTACATGCGGCATTTAACGCGGCCCCGAGGAAGGGGTCATACAATGATATGTACCAAGTATGCAAAGTCGAAAAATACCGTAATAATGATATCATAAGTCTAAAAGTAGTTTGAGCCATGGAAGACAAACAAAATACCTTTTCGTGTCTTACTAACAATGAGAGTGACAAGTGTATATAATCTCGCATAAAATAGGGGCCTCATGATCAAAACAGGTGCCTCGCCGTAGTATCAATAAGCACCCCTACTCCCGGGACTATTTCACCCGCATAGTCCCGTGGACCCGCACAGGTATTCCTCGCATAGTCGCACTACCGCATGGGACTATTTCACCCGCATAAGCCCATAAGGACTCGCATGAGGTATTCCTCGCATCGTGGGTAGAAAATTCATGGAACAGGTGGTATAACGATCTTGGGGACTTACCCCTCAGATATACTCTTACCCTGAAGCAGATGGTATAACGATCTTGGGGCTTAACCCTCAGATATACTCTTACACTGAAGCAGATGGTATAACGATCTTGGGGCTTGCCCCTCAGATATACTCTTACACTAAAGAAGGTGGTATGACGATCTTGGGGCTTGCCCCTCAGACATACTCTTACCCTGGAGAAGGTGGTATAACGATCTTGGGGCTTGCCTCTCAGATATACTCTTACCCTAGCTCAAACTGTCATCATATCATAATCATGAATAAGTTAAGAAAACTTATAACTTCTTATTAGTCTTGTTCATATACCCTCTCATTTTAGTTTACTTAAGGCACTTAATCATATCTTTAAAAAAAGGAAACCGGGAATTTAACCCAAGTACTACATACTTCAACTCTTTTAAAAGTGACTCTTTTTCATACATAAAATCCTTGGGCAATTGATGCCTTAAAATCAATTTGCCTTTCATAAATCAAATCATTTGTCCTTACTTGTCTTACTTAGAGTAAACCTCTTCTCATTAATCTTTTATAAAGCTAATAAACCAACTTCCCATAAAGTTGTTATATTAACCCTACACTTTAGTAAAATCATACTTTTCCCTAACCAAGGGACTTATACATTTTTAAAACGAAACAAATCATTATATACTTAAAACAAGTAAGAATACCAAATCTTGTACGTCTACCGTACTACATAGTTTCATCTATTCATGCTCAAGAGATAGAAGAACTCCACATACCTCTTCGGTCCATCCACTTGCTAAGTCCAACTACCGCAATTAATATGTCAACCTAAAATAACCATGATACGTTTATTAACCTCTAATTTCAATGTAGAATAATCCAAGTTTAAAGTCACTAAATTCTATGGAAAATTGGGCAACATTTCCTTTGTTTCTACATACTTTGCCACCTTTCTCAAGGCCGAATTCAACATCCAAATGCCACATTTAAGGCTCAACAATCCAAACATATCAAAGGGGATTACACACCTAAACTTGGGTGTGTAAAATTCTGCCCCAAAAGGTATAACAATTCACTTAACAATTCTAAAGTAGTTTTTAGGCTACAACATGCTCATAATATCTTTTTAGCCAATTCTTTCATATCCAAACCACATTTCTTACATGCAAGGATTCTAAGTGCATTATTTACTACTACACATCCCTTCTTCTTCACATGCAACATTAATAACTAACCACAAGAGAAGAAATGTTACCTTAACCTTAGCCAAACTTATTCCAACAATTTTGCTAGCCTCCTTTCCAAGAACACCACCACAATAACACCAACAAGCTAGCCACAAGCTTCCTTCTTGTTCTTAACTTTTCAGATTTTTCTTAGGCTTTGAATTCCCTTGAAATTTTAGAGAGAAGTGAGAGCTAATTTAGAGAGAGAGAGAGGGATTGAAAGATGACCAAGTCTTCAAGACTTGGTCAATATAAGACATGCAAGAAAATCAGATGGGGGGGGGGGGGCCACTTGTCCCCCTCCCATGGCCTGGTTAAAAGAGAAAATCAGATTTTCCTCGTTTTCCGCTGGAATCTCGCCAGCCATGGGCTGAAACCTCTGCGGACTCTCGGAACTTCCGGCGTCGCGGCCCTACTGTCCTGGTGCCGCGGCACTGCAACTTCAGCGACCCTCGCATTTCCGCGCGCTGCCCTCGCATCCGGCGCCATGCCCTGCCGCTTTGTCCGAAACACATTTCTGTCCGACTGCACACTGAACTTGTAACTCTATAACTTTCTACCCGACGCCCTATCGATTTAACGGTTGGTTGCGTTGGAATCTAGACTCAACGAATTACGCCCTAGGCCTTTGAAACACTTAGGAACTCTCAATGTACCGGGTCATAACCCGCCTCAAATTTGACTAAAACCCGTCCGGAACAATCCGACAACCTATCCTTTGAAAACTTTTAAGTCTTACATGCTTTCGTACGCTCTCATACGTAGGGTCAAAACTACAAGGTATAACATCATCCATGCTCTGCGTCCCAAATGGTGGGGTCTTCATCTTGATCTTCTGGAATCACACAACATTCTGCTTCATCTTCATTTATGAACAGATTCTGGAACCCTGCTGCAAGATCCTCTGGATCATCTTCTTTCAGCATCTGGATGGTACAGGCTTTGACAAACGACTGACTCAGGGGCGAAATGGGCCTAGGAAAGGGAATGTCTCTTTTTTTCTGGAAGCTCGCAGTCACCAAATCCTTCGAGGTGGGCTGGTACCCCAAACCAAAAGTGTCCTTCTTCCCAGGCAGCTGGATCGACTCTGTGATCCCCTTCATACCGGATCCGAGACCTTTGTCGGGCTTTAACCCATTTATTAACATTTCCTTGGCTACCATTGAGAGAAAACGTGGCAGCTGCAACGGTCTGGCCCTGCTGGCGCTCTTGATCTCGTTAACATGGAAGACTGAACCATCCAACTGTCTTATGTCCTCTATGACAGGGAATGCATAATCTGTGTTGGTGTTTCTCTTTTCATCCCTAAGTACTACCACCTCACGGTGATTCCATATAAACTTCAGGCGCTGATGCAGGTGGGCGGATCGCATCAAATCGTGAATCCACGACCTTCCTATCAACAGATTGTAACATGTGGCAATATCCAATACCTGAAACTCCATGACGAATTCTGCAGGTCCGATCAGCAGTGTGAGATCAATTTCGCCCTCGACACCCCTATGCACTCCGTTAAAACCTTTGACCCTGATATGACTTTTACGAATTCTCCTGCAGTCTGTCCCCAATTTCAGCAGAGTTGACATGAGACAAATATTGACGACCGAGCCTCCATCAATTAGCACTGTTGAAACAATCTTATTCGCGATCTGGATGGTGATATTCAATGCAAGATTGTGTCTGACGCCCCCAGCAGCCAACTCACCATCATGAAAGGCGATTCTGCGGGCCTCTAACACTTGTTCGACCAAGGTTGTCAAGTTCTCGTCTGTTGTACCCTCTGGAACATATGCATCTTTCAGTACTTTCAATAATGCAACCCTGTGTGAGACCGAATACATTAACAGTGAAAATAAAGATATATGTGTTGATGTTTTCTTCAACTGCTCCACGACAGAATATTTCTTAGTGAGCATCTTCCTCCAAAACTCCTCAGCCTCTATCATGGGTTTCTTTTGTGGTACCTCTCTGACTGCCTCTACATGCGCGTAATATCTTACTGACCTGGTTATTCCTGCAGCGGTGACTTCTATTGCTTGCTTCCCAATTTCTCTGCGATCTACTCTGATTGGTGGCTCCCAGCCGGGCATATGAGCAACTATGATTGAACCATTTAGTTTCTGCGGCGCCCTTTCCAGTTCAAATACTGCTTTCTTTCGAATGTTGGCAACGGGTGCGATAAAAGCAGAAGGTTCAGCTTCTCTTTCACCTCTAACCGATCGGATGGTCCCCTCCAAGTCGTACTCCTCATCTAAAGTTATCAAGTGCACATTGGCATTGCCGTGGTTTGGAAAGGGGTTATCATTCACTTTTGGGGCTGGATCCCTCAGCTGAATTACCCCTTCTTTAATCAACCCTTCGATTCTGTCCCTGAGGGAGTGACAAGTTTCATTATCGTTCCCAGGGCTATTGGAGTGATATGCGTAGCGCTTATTCTCATCATACCACCTCGGGATAGGGTTCGGAATCTTTCCCGGAATTGATCGGATTAAGCCTGCAGCTCGCAACCTTTCGTATACCTGAGGTATGGGTTCGACCAACGGGGTGCAAACTTTGGGTGGTCTTCCTTCAAAATTTGTGTTTGGTCTGGGTGCATTGGGTGTTCTATTTTGTTGGCAGGCTTGATGGGTGGGTCGATGTGGGGCAGAATAAACGGGTGCTTGGGAAGCGTTATATATATGTTGTGTATGGTAGTTGGGGTGTGGAGCAGGTGGGTAGTGATGTGTGGAGTTTTGGTTATTTGTGTGGTAGTATGGGGTTTGATAGGATGGATTTTGGTATGTTATAAATGCTTCGGGTTTACGTTCTTGTATGAACATGGAAGGGGAAGCTGTCTTTTTTTTCCCTGTGAAGTACCCCCGATCGTCCCTGACTGAATTACCTTATTAGTCTCCTGCAACACTGCCAAATTTGTAATCCTACCAGTTTTAATACCTTCTTCCACGAAGTCGCCCATGACAACTTCTGCATAACTCCGTCCGATGACGCTTATCATCCGCTCATAGTAGGTTTCGTCCTTCAAAGATTGTACAAATAGAGTGGTCATCTCACTCTATGCCATGGGTGGTTGTACATTTGCTGCTTCTGAACGCCATCTCATGACGTACTATCTGAACGTCTCGGTAGACTTCATTTCTAGCTTCATTAAATAAAACTCGCCTACGGTTTACCAGATTAACTCAACCGCTCTACAAAGTCCTGGGCCAATGCATTCCAGCTATGCCATTTTCGCGGGTCCTGACTAGTATACCAATCTAGTGTCTCGCCGGTCAAACTTCGAATGAATAACTTCATAATGACTGTTGGGTTCTTTCCCACTCCGATCAGCTTGTCACAGTATGACCTCAAATGGGCGCGGGGGTTCCCCTTCCCGTCGAATAGGTCAAACTTGGGCACCTTGTACCCTACAGGTAGTTCCACATCTGGGTGCATGCAAATATCTTCATAATCTAATCCTTCATGACCCTTGTCCGACCGCATGCTCCGAACAACTTCTTTTAGGCTATGAGTCTCTTTGGCCACGTCCTCGTCCATTTTGGCTCGAGCTTCCCTATTCATTTCTTCATAATGATCTGTTTCCTGGAAAGTACAGGGATGGTAAAAGGCTGGGTTTTTGCTGTGTATGCTGGTGGTCTGGGTTGTTTGTTGGGGCTGGTGATAGTTATTGTTACACCCCGTAACTCCAGGTCATGTATTGAGAACGTACGTAAGGAAATAAGAATTGAAATTGGAAAGATAAGTCGACAGAATGTTTTTGGACAGATTTTGAGTCAACTTTGGAGCGGTATATCTCCTAGTTCATTAGGAGTTTTTAGGTGTTTCAATAGCCCAGTATGAAGTTCGTTGAGTTTAGTTTCCAACGCAACAAACCGCTCGTCCATAGGACATCAGAGTAGAAAGTTATGGACGTCAGAAGTTCTGTCGACGGAGGAGAAAGAAAGCTTCAGTCAGGCGCCACAGCGCCACGGCGCCGGCTGCAGGGTGGAATAGCTAGCAAGGTTAAAGTAGTTGGAGCATTTTGCTACTTGTCGATAATCGTCGCGAGGTATGTGAACCTCTTCCTCCTTTTGGCATGATTCTATGTATGAAATATACATGTGGTGTTATTTCATGATTCCTTCTACTCTTAGAAATTAAGAGGTATGTATGTTGATTTGCTCTATGTGAAAGTTATGTCTAAGTTATCCTAAGTTCTTACCAAGTCTTATGGGGGATGTTGGTAAGAGTCGTTAGGAGGTATTTGGAGTCGTGTTGACTTTGCTAATTTACTGCACGAACGAGAATAAGTATCGAACAAGCCATTGCAACGTTAATAAAGGAAAATGTAACGACAATTAATTATATTAAAATGAGTAGAATTCTCCATCTGCATAGAAGATAAGATAAGACAAAATTGTATTACATTTTCTAGATCATGGTTGCTTTAATAAGATAGTTATAAACAAGTATAACCTATTCACAACGCATAAAAGTATATGTTACTTAATTTAAAGAGTTTACGTTATGAAGTTTTAAAGACTATGAACCTTGAATTCTTAAAAGGTTAAGAGACTTTATTTTTCAAGTTATGAGACTTGATTCTTAAAGGAAGAAATGACTTGATTTAAAAGTATAGAATACTTGATTTGGAAAGTATTGATTTCTTGATATTCTAAGTTAAAGAGACTTGATATTCTAAGTTAAGAAACTTGATTTATTAAAGTTAAGAGACTTGAAGTATTTTGAAAGCTATGAAACTTGATTTGAAAGTATAAGTCTCTTGGTTATAAAAAGAATGAATTTGTCTAAGACATAAAGAGTTATAACAGCTTTATGGGAAGTTGGTTATAACAACTTTATGGGAGGTTAAAAGAATGGTTTTCTCCAGTAATGTAAACAAAGAAATGACTTGAAATAAAGAAGGGCAATTTGATTTTAAGGTATCAATTGCTTAAAGTTAAGTAAGGGTCACTTGAGTTAGAAGCCTAGAAATGTATTTTTAAAAATGTAGTGACTTGTTTGAAATGTAGACATGCCTTGATACTACGGGTGTTAGTATCTTGGGGTTTTATATGAAAATGAGTCTTTTCAAAAGAATGAAAGTACGTAGTACTTTGGGTTAAATTCCCGGATTTTTATGTGAAACGAAAAGTGCCTGGAGTATATAAAATGAAAGTATAAAGATTTAATGAACTTGCCTATGCTTGCTAGTGATAGCCTTGAGTGCAAGTATTATGTGTTTACGCTGTCGTGACTCTCAGTTGGAGGGCCGGCTGTCTTGTTGTGAATTTACTCGACGCATCGACAGCGACGAGGCTTCCACTGCATGCTTCCATTGTGATTGATCCTTGGACATGCTTATACGATGTGGGATTTCGGGGCATACGACCAGGATGCGGGTTAGATTCCCATATTGTTTTTATTACTCCTTGGACATGCTTATACGATGTGGAATTCCGGGGCATGCAACCAGGAGACGGGTTAGTTTCCCGGATTTGTTTTATTACCCCATGGCCATGCATATACGATGAGGGATTCCGGGGCATGCGACCATGTTATATACGATTATTACTCCATGGACTAGCTCCCCATGAAGACATGTACCCGAGATGAGGGATTCCACGGGTATGTTATATACGATTATTACTCCATGGAATAGCTCCCTATGAAGACATGTACCCGAGATGAGGGATTCCACGGGCATGTTATATACGACTATTACTCCATGGACTAGCTCCCCATGAAGACATGTACCCGAGATGAGGAATTTCACGGGCATGTTATATACGATTATTACCCCATGGATTAGCTCTCCATGAAATCATGTACCCGAGATGAGTGATTCCACGTGCATTATATATATATATATATATTATATATATATATATATATATATATATACGTGTTGTATGTGTGTAATGACGGTGAGGTAGGATGCCACTGCACGTCACATGGTTATATTTTACACTTACTACCGTTTCAGTGATGGGGATTCCACGGCGGATATATATATATACGTGTTGTATGTGTACGCCGACAGCATGGTAGGATGCCACGCGCCATACACGGGTATATTTTACACTTATAGCTGTCGGCAGTGATGGGGGATTCCACGGGCACGCTTTGATATTTGAGGGCTTGTGTCCATAGCCCTGGTGTGACTATTGTTCATGTGTTGAAATAGTCTGTACAAGGTAAAAACTGACTTTCATTACTTTCACTTCGGTAAGGCACAATGTACTGTTATTTTGGTTATCATACATGTCTCCAGCTTTATTATAGACTGTTATGATTTCATTACAGTATTTTCAGTTTCACATACTTGGTACATATTTCGTACTGACCTCCTTCGGGGGGCTGCGTTCATGTCGCAGGTTGAGGTACATAGCTTGCTGATCCGCACTCTTAGGATCACCGTTCAGTTCTTGGAAAACTCCATTTCTCAAGAGGATTTGTCTGTTAGTACGGTTCCCTGAGGTTGTAGATTTATGTACATTCAGGGGTATGGCGGGGCCCTGTCCTGTCACAGTTGTTATGTTAAAATTTCTTAGAGGTCTGTAGTCATATCTTGTGGATTGGGTTGTGTAAAGAAAAAAAAAGAGGTAACTGCTTTTTGGGTTACGTGTATATTTTTTTGGAAGGAGGCCTTATCGGCTAGCATGTTACTTATTTATTTTAAGATGTATGTATGTTCCGCTACTATTCTCTGATGTATACCTGTAAAGGGTGCCTGTGTAGGGCACGATGCGCCCGGCCCGGGTCGTGACAAATGTGGTATCGAGCGCTTAGTCCTCGGAAAGTGTCTACGCATCGCGGTTCAGTAGTCTTGATTATCGGTGTGTTGTGCACCACATCTATAATCAGAAGGCTACAGGACATTTAAGATTGGTTTCCATTATTCTCACTCTGAGATCGTGCGATAAAGCTGTGTTGTTAGGGTCGTCTCTCCCTAACGAGTTATGTGGATTACAGCTATAAGGAAGGCAGCAGTGACCCATGAAGGACTATGTGGATTGCGTATCCAGGTTGGTAATGATTGTAGTATAGTTGGTATTATGATATACAGCTATACGGAGTTATGTATGAGGGTCAGACATGTGTTGCCTAGAAGGATTTTAGATTACCAGGATTTGATAAGGACTAAATAGATACCGGGAAGGTATGAAACAATTAATGAATTCTCGCTAAGATCTTATGTTTTATTTTGAGATAATTGGGAAATGATGAGCTGTCTGATAGGGTAGTGAACCCTTAAGAAGTCATGTTAAGGAACTTAATGGAATGTCATGTTAATAGACTAAGCTACGTGGTAGGCTTAAGAGAATTGTACGGATGAGATCCGTATGGAGTAAGTAGTGGTTGTTGTGATCAAGACAACATGGATATGATATTATGAGAAGTTATTGTACCCGTTTACGGGAGGACTGATAAGGTAGGCTTGGTGCATGGAAATTGCGAGCCTAAAAATATTGATAATCGTCGAGGCCTTAGGTATATAAGGCCTTCTCGGGCAATAAGATTTAATTCAGACTTAAGGTAAGAGTTACACCCCGTAGTTCCAGAGTATGTATATGAGGACGTACGTACGAGAATACGACACAAAAATTGGAAAGGAAGAAAGATGTGATTTTTCGACAGAAAAGTTTCCGGATTTTGTGAAGGAAAAAAGTTCGTTAATGGGAATTGGATTCCCAGATTTGGTATTCGGAATTTTTGGAATATTTGAGAATTATGGAATTTTATTTCCGAAATTGGTCACGTGGGGCCCACGGGAGAATTTACGGTTTTGTGGGGCCCACTTTATTTTCGGAATTTTGGCATTACGGATATTTTCGGAAGATGAAATATTTTGGACGAGTAGAGGGGCGACACGTGTCACCCCCATGTGTCCATGTTGGCCGAATTGGTGAAGGACAAGTGTCCTTGGACGGTTGGTAGTGGACAAGTGGCTAGCCACTTGTCCAAATTTTGTGGTGGACATGTGGTTGGTAGAATCCACACCCACATGTCCCCAATATACACCACACACTTGCCTAGATCTTGGCCTTTGATTTTTCTATAAATACCCCTTGGTTGCAAGACTTTATTCATCCACATTAGAGAGTTTCCAAGGCAAAAATTATACTCCGTCCCCTTAGTGAGTTCTCGTCCAACACCCCCCCCACCTTGTGTAGACATTCTTCAAGTGTTGTTATTATTCCAAATACCTTAGCCTAAATCCCTTGTAGTATTCCCAATTTATCTTTATATTAAGAGCCCGAAAATACTACTTTATTCCAATAGTCGCAAAATGAAACCCTAGGAAAATCTTCATAGTTGGTTGAAGTGTTAAGAGAAGTTGTTTAGAAACTTCTAAGGGTTGCTTGGAGAGGGTTGAAGCGTAACGAAGTGGAGCTAAACGTTGCTCAGGATCGACTTATAAAACTTGGATAATTTTGGGCTTATCGAGGTAATGATCTTTATCCCCCTATTGTAATTGGAGATTACATGTTGTAGTAATGTATAATTGAGTATATGAATTATGGAAGGATGATTAAAAAGAATTGAACTGTATTTACAGTAGACTTATAGTATTATTGTGGGGCAGAATTGTACACGTCCGGTTAGACGTGTAACCCCCTCTGAGTTGTTGGCTCGTAGCGGGCCTTGATAGTGAAGCGTTATTTATGTGGTCATGCGGGGAGGTGCTGCGAATTTTCCGTAGAGAATATGGAACCTTGTACTTAGAAATATTATACGGGCGGATCTGAAGTTAATAAACGTTTTGTGACCTTTATAGGTTGAAGTTCTACGAGTAGCGTATTCTACTTGAAGGGTGGAAAAGGCTAGCAGGGTTATAGTACTGTGGAGCGTTTTGCTAATTATCGATAATCGTCGCGAGGTATGTGAACCTCTTCCTATCCTTTCTAGCATGATTGTTGTGAAGTATATATAGCGCGGTAGACGCACGTGTGTTTAAAGGAATTTGTTTTTCCTTTTGTGTCCTTGACTTGATTCCAAAGTTAAGTGACTTGTTATGAAATATTAAGGACTTGAATTATGTTAAAAAGTTGTAAAACCTCAATCATGAGTAATGGGTGTGTGGTCTTTTAAAAATAAAGTTATCTTGATTTCGAAAATGAGAATAGTTGTCCTTGGTTGGTTTAAAACATAAAGTGTTATAATAGCTTTATGGGAAGTTATTTATAACGACTTTATGAAAACAAAATAATGGTTTTATCATTAGATTTAAAATGATAACTTGACATTTTAAAAAGTGGAGGTTGGTTTCCTTAAAAGATATGATTTAAAGATTAAGAGACTGATTTTTGAAAGTAAAGAGACTTGACTTATAAAAAACTTGATTTTGGGAAAGGAGAAGTAACTTGATTTAAAGGTATAGGTTACTTGTTTTTAAAAGAGTAAGACACTTGGTTTAAAAAGTATATTGCCACTTGACTTTAAAAAGGAAAAAGTGTCTTTGTTTTAAAGGAAGGTATGGTTTTGTCTTAAAATGGTTTAAAAAGGAAGGCATGCTTTTGTCTTAAGATTGGTTTAAAAAGAAGGTATGGAAATTGTTTTGGTTTACTTAAAAGATAGTTACTCTATTTTGATACTACGGGTATCGTGTGACTTTTGTGTGGGTAACTTGACTATGTTGGCTTGTGATAGCCTTGTGATACTTTCTTGTTGGTTTGATAAGTAAACATGTTATGATGCTACGTGTGTTAGTGTCTTGTGACGTTGTGTGCGGGTTTTTCTTGTTGTTTACGTTGTTTAACGATAGCGCTATCGGTATTATATCACTTACCCCGACTTGTTATGCCGAGGTTAGCCGCCCGATGCGAGGAATACCTCACGCGGGTCCATGGGACCTATGCGAGTCGCGGAGTTCCGGGATGATCACTCGGGTGGTACGCCGCGAGGAATACCTCACGCGGTCGGTGACTATGCGCGATGCGGAGTCCAGTTGACGCCGAGAGGTTAGCTACCCCGATGCGAGAATACCACGCAGCACCTAGCGGTCCATGCGATCGCGGAGTTCCGTGATTAGGCTCGCATAATGATACTGGGCGCGATCGCCTTGCTTCGATCATTAGCGCCCAGAAAAGACGATTACGTTATATCTATTTTGCTCTTGTTTATGATGTGGCACTATGCGGTTAAAAATTGGTTGTTAAATGACGTATTTGTGAACCGGTTTTAAATGTTATGATTTTATTTCAAGATTTACAGCTTCACATACTTGGTACTGTTATCGACCTCCTTCGGGCTGCGTTCACGCAGTGAGGTACACCGGGCTTGTTGATCCTCGCCATAGGATCACGTTCAGCGTTTTGGGAAGCTCCGCTTCTCCGAGGCTTATCTTGTGGTATGATTCCCGAGAGTGTAGGTTCTTATACATCTGTGGTATGGCGGGCCCCGTCCCGTCGTTGTTGTTATAAAACTCTGTGAGGTCTTGTGGCAAGTGGTTTGTAAAGGGATGTAACTGCTCGTGTTTAATCTTTTTTTATATATACGCAGAAAGGTGACCGTCTTGTTAGCCTATTTTTCTCATCAGATATCTTGTTTCATGTAAGTTTTTATTTCCGCTGATTTTTCTCGATGTTGTATCACTAGGGTGCCCGGTAAGACACGATCCACGGGCCCGGTCGTCGTGACAAAAGTGGTATCGAGCGATTAATCCTCGGAAGGTGTCTGAGCACCGTATCTAGTAGAGTCTTGATTATCGGCGTGTTGTGCACCACACCTATAATCGAGGAGGTCAGGATATTTAGGATTGGTTTCCATTTCTTCTCACTCGAGATCGTGCCTTAGAGTGTTAAGTCGACTCTCTCCGCGTATTCATATGTGCTAGTTATGTCTCTACGCAAGGCAACCAGAGCCCAGGAGGGCAAGGCAGCAGAGGGAGCTGCGAGTAGAATGCAGAGGGTTACCAGGGCACATGCCCAGTCTTTATCTATGGTAGTACTTCAGATGGGGGGTTCTGCGACGCCGCTAGCCCCAGGAGAGTTTAGAGCGGCGGTAAAGAGCACCGAGACCGCGATACCTGAGTCTCCAGTTCCACGACCAGGAGCCGAGGATATGAGTTACAAGGAGATGGTCCAGTTACTAGCTAGGCTTTTGGCTAGGAATGAGGACAGACGAGAGTCGGAGGTTCCGGTAGTACCAGTAGTTCACCCTAGATCCGATAGTGAGATTTCGGACTTCGATTTGGTCCACCCGAGTTCTATGGATTGAGAACCGGCGAGAAGATCCTCGTGAGTTTATTCGACAGCAGCGGATCGCGAAAGTGATCCGCACCTTAGAGGCATTTCGCACGCCTACACGCTTCTTGCCCTCGCAGATGAGAGCTCGCGATAGATTTATGATGTTGGTGCGCACCGGCGACGGTTCGGGAATACGATCGAGTTTGACTCATTGGCTCGTTATGTCCCCGCTTTAGTGGCAGACATGGAGGATAGAGTGCACCGATATGTCACAGGACTTGACGATTATCTAGTAAAGGGTTGTACAAGAGTAGCCCTTCAGTCAGGTATGGACATTGCCCGCGTACAGGCTTATGCACAACAGACTGAGGAATGTAGAAATCGACGGATTAACCAAGATCAACAGAGGAGGGCCAGAACAGCAGTCCTTTGGTAACTTTCGAGGCGGACCTTCTCAGCAGCAGACTGGTTAGGCACCTCCGCCAGTACAGAGTGGTCCTCCACAGGCTTCAGGACATTCGGGGTATGCAGGAGTTGGTCAGAACTCCAGGGTTTCTGGTTCACAGATTTACATAGGTTCTAGCCAGCCAGATTCAATTTTCCCTCAGTGTTCACTATGTGGTAGACGTCATCCCGGAAAATGTCGTCTTTTTACTAATGCTTGTTTTACCAGCGGCCGTCAGGGCCATGTGAGGAGAGAATGTCCTAGTAGGAGGGATACAGGTGGGATGACTTAGCCTACCCAGTCGATTCATGGATTCGGTGGTTGAGAGGAAGGGGTGTTATCCAGAGGAGGCCACCCCCACCTCGGTATGACCGTTGTGGTAGGTGTTCTTATGGGGAGTGCTATGTACGGATAGCATTGTGTTAGGTATGGATTAGAAAACATGGGTAGTTGAAAAGGGTAAGTCTGGGGACGAGAAAATGGTGAACCTTAGAATTTATAACAGTTGGGACCTTGGATGCAAGGCCGTCCTAAGTGGATGATTTTACGGTTGGCCTTTGTCGAAGTACTTGGTATGCGTGAAATATATTGTGGGATAATTCCATGGGTAGTGTGAGATGGAAGTGGTAGCTTTCATGACGTGAATTGGTAAGATTGTTCCGGATCGGGAAACGAGTGAGGTTGGCGCGAAGTGGGTCGGGTTGAGGCCATATCGCGGGTCAACCCACAACCCGGAATGTGGTGGGGTCAGTTTGAGGTGGCCCCCTCCAGGTGTTAGGGTCACGAGGGTGTTAGGCCCAAGTTTAGTTAATCATCGTACGAGTTTGTGGTTGCGTTCGACCAGTAGTCGGGCCGATGAGGTCGACCCATCTTGTCTTTCAGTCAGGACTGTTTACTCGGCGGAGGGTTATGCGAGATGTTATATATCAGGAAGGTTGTGAGGTTGCACGGGGTTCCTACTTTTATTTTATGACAAGCAGTGGAGCCCAGTTTACGGCTATTTATTTTGTTTCTGGAGGTTTTTTCCAGGCGGGGTTAGGAACTCAGGTGAGTCACAGTATTGCATTCACCCTCGGGCCGACGGACAAACAACGCGTTTTATCCAGACATTTGAAGATAGGTTGCGGGCCGGTGTTTTGATTTCAGGGGTAGCTGTAAGGATTATTCGCCTCTTGTTGAGTGAGTATTATAATAGCTACCATTTCAGTATTCGGATGTCGCCTTATGAAGCCTTGTATGGGCGGAAGTGTAGGTTGCCGATCGATTGGTTCGATGTTGGCAAGGTTCAGATAGTGGGTCCATACTTGTTTCAGCAGGATGAGGATAGGGTGAAGCTTATCCAGAAGAGGTTATTAGCAGCTCAGAGTCAACAAAAGTCGTGCGGATAATCGGCGTCGACACTTGGAGTTCAGGTTGACGATGAGTCTTCTTGAAGGTACCACCCCGGAAGGGTGTGATGAGATTTGGAAAGCAGGGGAAACTTATCCCGAGGTACTTTGGGCCTTTTCAGATCATTGTAGAATAGGCCAGGTTGCCTATAAGTTAGCACTGCCGTCCGACTTAGGAGGTAGTACGTCCGGTCTTCCATGTTGCTATGTTTCGGAAGAGTATCGGAGATCCATCCAGAGTGTTCCCAGTTAATGATGACCAATTTAGAGATAGTAACCCAAAGATTTTGGAAACTGAAACAATGACAGAAATGTGGTACGTATAGTAGGAAGAGTTCGAGTGTACGAGGAGGGTACGACGAGTAAGAAAAGAGGCGTAGATGTGTTAAGAAGATGGAAGTGTCCTTTTTATAAGTAAAGATGTGAAGAAAGTATCCTTTGGACCATGGGTGGAGCTAATGGTATTGTTATACTCTTTAGAGATGATTCTTCGTTGGCTTGGATGTGAGTTTTGCGCGTATGTGGTATTATGGCCAGGTGTGGCATAATTGGTTTCATAAGTATAGTAGGGAAGACTATACCGACAGGTATGTTTGGAGACTTAGAGGGAACATTCGGGACAAATGTTTCTAAGGGGGGGAGAATGTTACACCCCGTAGTTCCAGAGTATGTATATGAGGACGTACGTACGAGAATACGACACAAAAATTGGAAAGAAAGAAAGATGTGATTTTTCGACGGAAAAGTTTCCGGATTTTGTGAAGGAAAAAGGTTCGTTAATGAGAATTGGATTCCCAGATTTGGTATTCGGACTTTTTGGAATATTTGAGAATTATGGAATTTTATTTCCGAAATTGGTCACGTGGGGCCCACGGGAGATTTTACGGTTTTGTGGGGCCCACTTTATTTTGGATTTTTGGCATTACGAATATTTTGGAAGATGAAATATTTTGGGCCAGTAGGGGCGACACGTGTCACCCCGTGTGGCCATGTTGTAGGGTGGTGAAGGACAAGTGTCGCGGGCGGTTGGTAGTGGACAAGTGGCTAGCCACTTGTCCAAATTTTGGTGGACATGTGGTTGGTAGAATCCACACCCACATGTCCCCAATCTACACCACACACTTGCCTAGATCTTGGCCCTTGATTTTTCTATAAATACCCCTTGGTTGCAAGACTTTATTCATCCACATTAGAGAGTTTCCAAGGCAAAAATTATACTCCCTCCCCTTAGTGAGTTCTCGTCCAACACCCCCCCACCTTGTGTAGACATTCTTCAAGTGTTGTTATTATTCCAAATACCTTAGCCTAAATCCCTTGTAGTATTCCCAAGTTATCTTTATATTAAGAGCCCGAAAATACTACTTTATTCCAATAGTCGCAAAATGAAACCCTAGGAAAATCTTCATAGTTGGTTGAAGTGTTAAGAGAAGTTGTTTAGAAACTTCTAAGGGTTGCTTGGAGCGGGTTGGAGCGTAAGGAAGTGGAGCTAAACGTTGCTCAGGATCGACTTATAAAACTTGGATAATTTTGGGCTTATCGAGGTAATGATCTTTATCCCCCTATTGTAATTGGAGATTACATGTTGTAGTAATGTATAATTGAGTATATGAATTATGGAAGGATGATTAAAAAGAATTGAACTGTATTTACATTGGGTGTATTCTGATAGACTTGTAGTATTATTGTGGGCGATTGTACACGTCCGGTTAGACGTGTAACCCCCTCTGAGTTGTTGTCTTGGTAGCGGGCCTTGATAGTGGAGGTTATTTATGTGGTTGCGGGGGGGGGGGAGGTGCTGCCGAATTTTCCATAGAATATGGAACCTTGTACTTAGAAATATTCTACGAAGGGATCTAGAAGTTAATAAACGTTTTGTGACCTTTATAGGTTGAAGTTCTACGAGTAGCGTATTCTACTTGAAGGGTGGAAAAGGCTAGCGAGGTTATAGTAATCGTGGGCGTTTGCTAATTGTCGATAATCGTCGCGGTATGTGAACCTCTTCCTATCCTTTCTAGCATGATTGTTGTGAAGTATATATAGTGCGGTAGACGCACGTGTGTTTAAAGGAATTTGATTTTCCTTTTGTGTTCTTGACTTGATTCCAAAGTTAAGTGACTTGTTATGAAATATTAAGGACTTGAATTATGTTAAAAAGTTGTAAAACCTCACTCATGAGTAATGGGTGTGTGGTCTTTTAAAAATAAAGTTATCTTGATTTCGAAAATGAGAATAGTTGTCCTTGGTTGGTTTAAAACATAAAGTGTTATAATAGCTTTATGGGAAGTTATTTATAACGACTTTATGAAAACAAAAGAATGGTTTTATCATTGGATTTAAAATGATAACTTGACATTTTAAAAAGTGGAGGTTGGTTTCCTTAAAAGATATGATTTAAAGATTAAGAGACTGCTTATTGAAAGTAAAGAGACTTGACTTATAAACAACTTGATTTTGGGAAAGGAGAAGTAACTTGATTTAAAGGTATAGGTTACTTGTTTTTAAAAGAGTAAGACACTTGGTTTAAAAAGTATATTGCCACTTGACTTTAAAAAGGAAAAAGTGTCTTTGTTTTAAAGGAAGGCATGGTTTTGTCTTAAAATGGTTTAAAAATGAAGGCATGCTTTTGTCTTAAGATTAGTTTAAAAAGAAGGTATGGAAGTTGTTTTGGTTTACTTAAAAGATAGTTACTCTATTTTGATACTACGGGTATCGTGTGACTTTTGTGTGGGTAACTTGACTATGTTGGCTTGTGATAGCCTTGTGATACTTTCTTGTTGGTTTGATAAGTAAACATGTTATGATGCTACGTGTGTTAGTGTCTTGTGACGTTGTGTAAGGGGGTTTTCTTGTTGTTCTTACGTTGTTTAACGATAGCGATTATCTTTGGTATTATATCACTTACCCCGACTTGTTATGCCGGGTTAGCGCACAGGATGCGAGAATACCTCACGCGGGTCCACGGGACCTATGCGAGTCTGCGGAGTTCCGTGATGATCACTCCGGTGTGTTACGCCGACGCGAGAATGCCTCACGCGATCCAGTGACTATCGCGGATGCGGAGTCGAGTTGATGTCGAGGTTAGCTACCCCGATGCGAGAATACCTCATGCGGACCTAGGTGGTCTACATGCGGATGCGGAGTTCCAGGATTAGGCTCGCATAATGATACTATGGGCGATTGGCCTTGCTTCGATCATTAGCGGCCTAGAAAAGACCGATTCACGTTATATCTATTTTGCTCTTGTTTATCTTTGTGGCACTATGTGCGTTAAAAATTGGTTGTTAAATGCGTATTTGTGGCGGTTTTAAATGTTATGATTTTATTTCGATTTTACGATTTCACATACTTGGTACTGTTATCTGACCTCGCCCGAGTGCGTTCATGCCGCAGTAGATGTACACCAGTTGTTGATCCTCGCTCATAGGATCACAGTTCAGCGTTTTTGGAAGCTCCGTTTCTCCGGAGGCTTATCTTGTGGTATGATTCCCTGAGAGTGTAGGTTCTTATACATTCGTGGTCTGTCCGTCGTTGTTGTTATAAAACTCTTAGAGGTCTGTAGTACTGTTGTGGGCAGGGTTTGTAAAAGGGATGTAACTGTTCAGGTTTAATCTTTTTTATATATATGCAGAAAGGTGACCGTCTTGGTTAGCCTATTTTCTCATTGTATATCTTGTTTCATGTGTAAGTTTTTATTTCCGCTGATTTTCTCTAATGTTGTATCACTAGGGTGCCGGTAGGCACGATCACGCCCGGTGGTCGTGACAAGTTAAGTACGACGGTGAGTCGGGTTGAGAACCTATTACGGGTCGCCCCATAACCTAAAATGGATTGAGATCAGTTGGTAGTAGTCCCACTACGTGTGAAGTCACGAGGATGCCGCACCAAGTCTAGTTAAATTGTTTTACGGGTTCGTGGACGCATTCCACCGGAACCAGGTCGTGAGAGCTGGAAATGGCCTTATATTGTTTAAAAATAGTGACTCCAAAGATTGGAGGCCAGACTCAGTATGGAAGTTATGTACGCATGCTAGAATAAGTTTGTGAGTACGAAAAGAGTACGACCAACAAGAAAGAGAGCAACCAAGTGTAGAGGAATAGAGACTGAATCCATAAGAACCTTTCGAGGTAGCTACACCAGTGGATGATTGGTTGGTAGCTGAGCAGGTAGATAAGATTTGCCCGGTGAGGGTACAATCGTCAGACCCTAGCAGACCTAGTAGAGATGAATACGACAGACTTTGAGGTCATTAGGAGTATGGACTAGTTGGCTTCGTGGGTGCCAAGGTTGACTGCAGAGAGAGGTTGGTTCGATTCCAGTTTCCCGGCGGGCCGTTTATCGAATGTAAAGGAAGGGAAGCGGCTGTAACAAGTGAATTATCCTTCCTTCTTGGGCATCATTGATTTAAAATTTTGTGTGACTTGTTCAAAAGAATTCGATGTAGAGAGTATGGAATAGTTGAATTTGAAGAAGTTAGAAATGGAAATGAAAGCGTGCGGTCATTGAAAAAGTTCATGTTAAGTGCCCTTGGAGATACTTGGAGTTCAGGTTAACGTTTTAATATAAGTATGGTTATGTGGCTGTGGGTGGCATATTTTTGCATGAAGGGTGTAGCAAAAGGAGACTATGTCGCTATCTAATTAAGTTGACTCCGAAAGAACATTCGGGGACGAATGTTTCTAAGGGGGGAAGAATGTGACACCCCGTAACTCCAGGTCATGTATTGAGAATGTACGAAAGGAAATAAGAATTGAAATTGGAAAGATAAGTCGACAGAATATTTTTGGACAGATTTTGAGTCAACTTTGGAGCGGTATATCTTCTAGTTCATTAGGAGTTTTTAGGTGTTTCAATAGCCCAGTATGAAGTTCATTGAGTTTAGTTTCCAACGCAACAAACCGCTCGTCCATAGGACATCGGAGTAGAAAGTTATGGACGTTAAGTTCACGACGAGAGGAAAAAGCTTGATCGGCCACAGCGCCACGGCGCAGAAGCGGCGCGAAAGCCTGAAGTGTTACGAAAAGGAAGCAGTAACTAACGCAGGTAAATAAGATAGACAAAGTACACTAAAGAACACATAACATCAGAAATCAAACTACATGAGACTATAAAGCAATAATGCGCCTACTAGTATGATAGGCTAAACAGACCTACAATAATAACACTACAATTATCAGTTTGTAAGCGTGAATAAAACTACATTCAACTACCTACTACCCTAATCTGTGTCCTCCACAACCTCCTTACTAAGGTCATGTACTCAGTAAATTGCACTTGCGTCATATCTCATCTAATCACCTCTCTCAAATACTTCTTCAGCGTACCTCCAACCCTCCTGAACTGTTCATAGCCAATATCTCACACCTCCAATTTATCGCTATCTAATTACATGTAAAGTGGGGTTTTTTTTGTTTTTTGGTTTTGCTTGAAAATTTTCATCCCAAACACTAAAACATGAAATTCAACAATTGTTATATGAAAATTGACCCAAAAAGCTTGGGCTTCAAACTGTTTCATTAATTATTTCTAAAGCCTCACGCTATATATACAGTTTCCAGCCCTTTTTCCGTATATATAATTATGTTCCTTGTACAAAAAAAAAATAGTTTAAAACTTATTGCAGATATACAATAATACAACTATTAAAATTTTAAAAATGGACTATTCATATCACTGATCTCTAAATACTAAAAGTGAAATGCTCTTTATAGCCTAAATATTGTTACTAGTAACATGACTGTGAGAACAAAGAGAAATATTACCGTAACACTAGAATTTAGGATTTCTCATAATGATATTACATTTACAGTAACACTAGAATTTAGGATTTCTCATAATGATATTACATTTACAGTAACACTAGAATTTAGGATTTCTTATTTAGATATGGAAAGTTTTAAATTTTTACCCTAACTATTGTAATATAATATAATTTATTGGAGATAAGTGTTATGAAAAATTGTTCAAATAATTAAGTTATAAAAGGGTATATTAGGAACATAAATAATCTTTAGTGTTAAACTTAGTTTGGTTACAAAAGAATCAAAATAAAGGAGACTAGTGTAATATCTCAAACCATAATTTCCGGCGAGTGCGGCTGCTGCTTGGATTTTTTTTTTTGCTTTTGGTTTTAGGTTTTAGGTTTTGTTTTGTTAGGGGAAAATCTGATTGGGCTAGGGAAATTATTTGGGCTTGGGGAGGTTCTGGACGAATTAAAAGGGGAAGTTGGGCCTTGCAGGTTTTGGGCTAGGGAATTAAATGGTTTGGGTAGAGTTTTAGGTGATTAATAAATGATAGTTGTGGTGTAAAAAAAGAAATTTACTAAACTATAAATTACTTATGCACTTTTTTATTTTAATTTGAGATTGATAAATTCTAATACTTAGCAAAATTATTATTTATTTTTGAATTTGATATTTTGGTTATTTGGTATATAACAAATTTGAATTAAATTTATAATTTATTTATGAAGGTGAAGCTTTAATAATATTAATTTTAGTATTTTATATATATATATATATATATATATAAATATAAATATTTTTTAATTTATTTTACAGTAGTGTCCTCGTGTCGTGTCCCCTATTTTTCAAAATTGCCGTTTCCGCGTGTCCGTGTCCGTGTCCTATCGGACACCTCTCACGTGTCCGTGCTACATAGATGATAAGCTTTCCGGGAACTCCAATTTCGAAAGATCAAACTCCAATGTATTCCTCGACAAATCAATATTCTGAATTGTCTTGTTCTTCCCAAACAAGAATGAAACATCACCTTCAAGCTTGTTCCTTGAGAAATCAAGTGTGCTAAAGTTCAAGTCACCTAAAGATTTTGGCACTGGTCCAGTAAGACTATTATGGGAAAGGTAATCGCCGACGGCTGCCGGTATTTGGCCGGAGATATTGGCTTGAAAGACGTGGAGAGAATTTATGCGGTTGGTTCTCCGGTCACATTTCTACAACGTACCAATAACAGCAATCTGTGTTTGGATCCCATGAGGCTAAGTGGTAAGGATTGCCTAAGTCTTTCTTGATCTGTAAAAGGACTCTTTTGTCTTTTGGATTGCATCGCACTGAGACTGAAGGGGAGGAAAAAGAAAGGAAACGAAGAGAGAAAGGAAAACAACTGCAAGGAAAGAGGACTTCATTTTGTTTTCCTAAATTCTACTCAATTGCTATTTATAAAAAGATTTGGTTGGACCTGTCCTGTCTCAATCACATGTTATAGAATTGGATCTTGTCTCATTGATCAGTTGTACGCTTTTAGAAACTTGGCCACAGGAGCACATCCCGCGATTTACCTGGTGATAATGTTGAAGGACCGGTGCTATTACCTCCAGGACGTCTGGGCAATACCAGTAAAGTGGTCAGGCACAAACCTGAAAACCTGGGTTATAAAAAAAGAAGATAATATTGATATAATAACGTGGTATCTCAAAAAGAATTATTCAACTCAATTTTTTGTGTTAATCCTTTTGAATTTTTGAATATTTTCTAACTGTTAAATGAAGCCCAACATCGCGGCCCAAGCCTCATAGCACCGCGGCCCAAGCCTCATAGCGCCGCGGCCCAGTCCAGTCACTGTTCCGTGAACAGTGGTATATTTTGTGTATATTTGGTAATTAGTCTTGTACCTTAATTAGTCTAGGTTATTTTTCTTGCTTCCGTTTCTCACTTCTTTCTCAAAAATACCGTGACAAAATCCCCTGCCCATGTTTTCAGCAAATCCAAGACCCTCCCCCCTTCAAATCTTGTCCAAAGTTCGTTCTATTCACTATTACTGATAAGAACACTTTTCATCATGCCCTCACCATTTCTAACATCAAAAGTGTCATTCCTATTGTTCTTGACCTAGAAAACGTCCAATATGGAACGTGGGTGGAGTTATTCAAGATTCATGCTATGACACATCAGATTCTTCACCACATTATCCCTCCACCTACTCCTACGGAGGGTGATACATCGACTACAGAGGTTGTGCCTACCAAAACAGACGATCCAAAATTATGGGTCACACTTGATGCAAAGGTTCTCCAATGGATTTATACCACTATCTACATGGACCTTTTATAGACGATTATGGAGCCCAACTCCACGACTATAGCTGCATGAAATTGATTGCGTGATATTTTTCAAGATAACAGTCATTCCCGCGTTGTTAACTTTGAGCAGGAATTTTCGCAAGTTGCTATGACGAATTTTCCTAACGTTTCTTCTTATTGTAAACGCCTCAAGGACTTGGCGGATCAACTTCGCAACATGGGTGCTCCTGTTACTAATAGTCGTCTCGTCCTTCAAACGGTTGTCGGTCTGTCCGAGGCCTATAGCGGGATGACTTCGGTTATTCATCAAAGTAACCATCTGCCAGAGTTCTATCAAGCACGCTCCATGCTCACTTTGGAAGAGGAGGGTTTGGCTAAAAATGCGTCTATAAGGGCTAGTCCCGTCTTCATGATGACTACTTCTAATTTTTTTCCATTCCAATTCCGCCAACGTGACCCAAAATCACAATGGTGGTGGAAAAAAGGGCCAAAATTGGAAAAATAATGGCAAAAATCGCGGCGGCAACAACGAAGGCAACCGGAACAGTGGCGGTGGCATTACAATGGCGATCAATGACAAAGCAATTACACCATAATTCCAGGACAATAAAATGAGAACGCAAGTTAGGATATAAGATTTGAATGTTGGAAGGAAAATATATTTACATTTTTTATATGGAATAATTTTGGATACAACAAATGTGACGACGAGAATTAATACTAGTAGTTGAATTCTTTCCAATAGAGTTATGGAATTAGTGTTGAATTATTAAGTCTTGGCATTTAGAAGCTTGAGGCCATCAAAAAATTGAGAATTTGGCTAAGTGTGGGATATTTTTTTTGTGAAGAGAAAAATAAGTGGACAAGTTGGGTTCACGGGTCTCCCCTCCACTTGTGCTACAAGCACCAATTATATACAAGGCTTTGCAAGACTTCTTTGCCTTTAGCTCACAAATATCTTCTCATCCAAACTCTTATCTCTTCCTTCTCCTTTAAGTTTTCGAAAAACCATAGCCAAGTGAAGGACAAGATTAACTTATTTTCCAAGATTAAGCTCCTTAACTAAGTTTTAAGCCAAGTTAACACTCCAAAACAGTGGGTCACGGTACTTGGCCGAGAAAACTGTCTTGAAACCCTAAGCTTGGAGATGAACTTGTTGAAAGGAAAACATGAAAGTAAGATGGTTACAAGCTTGTAAGGATACATGCATGTTGTTGTGACTTGAAAAAGTGATGCAAAAGTGAAACAATGGCCGTGTGAAGTAGGGACTGTTTTGTGCTAAAGCTAAGGTAAGAATTCTTCTTCCTCTTTAAGATAATGGAAGTTAAATGATGTTGTAGTTAAGAGATGCACTTGTGTTAAGAGAAATGGAGAATAAGAAGTGCATGTGACAGTTTGACAAGGATTCGATGGTTGTTATTATTGTTATTATCGTCACTAACTGCATGTTAAAATGAAGGGAAATCTTGTTATTGAAAGTTGATATGGTTTATATGAAGTGTTGAAATATGAAATGAGATTTTAAGGAATTATGAAAAGGGTTTTGGTATTGTGGTTGTTGGCCGAGACTATCATGAAACTGTTGGATATTGTTGTGTTGTTTTGGGGGCTGTTTTATGCGTGACTAATGCTGGAAATTTAGTTACGATTATTGTCACGACCCGATCCCGGGCCCGTGACTGGTGCCTTACCCCGGGCACCCTAGTGATACAACATCAGAGAAAAACCAGCGGAAATAAAAACTCATGAAAGAAAACAGTGAAATAAGAAAACAGGCTAACCCAAACGGTTAACTTTTTGAACATAAATGAAAACATAAACAGTTACATCCCTTACAAACCCTCGCCACAGCGATGCATGCACCTCTAAGAATTTTGAAACCATATTGACGGACAGGGCCCGCCATGCCACGAATATGCAAAGTCTACTACTTGAGGAACCGTACCACGTGACAAGCTTAGGAGATATGGAGCTTCCGAGAATGGAACAATGATCCTAAAAGTGCGGATCGCCAAGCTATGTACCTCAACTGCGGCATGGACGCACTCCGGGAGGTCAAGACAACAGTACCAAGTATGTGAATCGAAAAATCAGTAAATGAAATCATAATAGTCTATATAAAGCGCGAGACATGTATGATAACCAAACTACAAGACCACAACATATAAGCGGTCATATCAAGATAGGACTCGTGCGTGAAATCATCACTCAAATACAACCGGAATTTAACCCGACAATGGCCGCATGCCCAAGATCTCACCTCGGTATAAGCATGGCCCTGGAACCGTCCTAGTGGGCCCATACCCGTGGACCATCCAACGTGTCGGTATGCCCAAAGGAGATAACAAGATAACAATCCCTGTGGAAGCATACCCGTGGGCTACCCAACGTGTCAGTATGTCCAAACAACTAACAAAACAATACTCACTGTGGAAGCATACCCGTGGGCTACCCAACGTGTCAGTATGTCCAATCAAATAACAAGATACTACTCACTGTGGAAGCATACCCGTGGGCTACCCAACGTGTCAGTATGTCCAATCAAATAACAATATACTACTCACTGTGGAAGCATACCCGTGGGCTACCCAACGTGTCAGTATGTCCAATCAAATAACAATAATAACACCCCTAATGGAAGCATACCCGTGGGCCTCCCAACGTGTCAGTATGTCCATCAAGAATCGATATAGTGGAAGCATACCCGTGGGCTACCCAACGTGTCAGTATGTCCATCAATCAACCAGATAGCCGACCCTCCAACGAGAGACGCGGTAGCACAGAAATACAACACTTGCACAACAAAAGCTATCACAACAAGCATAGGCCAGTTCAACGTACTTTCATTTCATGTCAACAATTCCGGGTTTCAACCCCAAAATACTACATACTTTCATTCCTTCAAAACAAAGACCTCTTTCTACGTAACAGCCACACGATACTAACATCCGTAGTATCGAACGCATTCAGGTTTAAATCAAGCACTTTAAACACTTTTTAGCACAACGTCAAGTATACCATTTAAAAATTCAATAATGAATCCATTCCTTTACTCCTATAAAGTCATTATAACTAACTTCCCATAAAACTGTTATAACACTTCATGTTTTAAAACAAGTCAAGATAAAACCATGCCTTTCTTTTAAAACAAAACACTTCAAATTCTTAAGTCTCTTTTCTTTTAGAAATCGAGTTCCTTACCTTGGGATTTTTAAGAAGATCAAAACTTGATTACAATAATTCTTATTAGAGCAGCCATGATCTAAGAAATGTAATACAATTTTGTATTATCTTAGCTTCTATGCAGATGGAGGTTTCTACTGGTTTTAATATGATTAATTGTCATTACTTCTTTCCTTTATCGACGCTGCATTGGCTTGTTCGATCCATATTCCCATTTCCGAAATTTATGTAACATTATTCTTTTAAAAACCAAGTACTCATTTCTCACGAATGAGGTTTCACACTTTTCAACACCATTTAGGTCAATTACAAGTCAAGTCTCTTATCTTTTGAAATCAACAACCCACTCTTTTACCTACATAAAGTGGTTATAACAAACTTCCCATAAAGCCGTTATAACACTTTATGTTTTAAACCAACCAATTACAACTATAAGCCCTTATGAGACCAAGAGGGCTTATTCTTTAACAACCAAGTACCCATTACTAACGAATGGGAGTTTACTACTTTTTCACACAATCAAGACCTTTACACTTCATATCAAGTCAAGGCACAAAAGGAAAATTTAATTCCCTTAACACACGCGTGCCTACCACTATATATTTCACAAATAATCATGCTGAAGAGGATAGGAAGAATCACATACCTCGCGACGATTATCGACGGTTAGCAAAATGCTCCACAGTACTTTCCCCCCTTAAGTAGAATATGCTACCGTAGTACTTCAATCCTATAAGGGTCATAAAACGTCTATCAATCTCTAGCTTCGAACGTAGAATAACTAAGTGCAAGGTCCCAACATTCTACGGAAAGTCGGACAGCACTTCCTTTGTTTCTACTTACTATGCCACATCTTTCAAGGCCGAATTTCAATAACCAACGCCACATTTAAGGCACACAATTCAGCTAACCACAGGGATTACCGCTACAGGGCAGCGTAAAATTCCGCCCCACAATGATACAAAATAAACCAATAATTTCCATGCCATTCTTGGCCAACAATAAACCAATCCTAAACCCCTTTACAACATGCGACGACCAAATTAGTAACCAAATTGAAGTTAAAATCTTAAGGCTAACATGCCCATTTTCGGTTTCAACAAGACAACAAGATCCAAATCTATTCAAATATAATGACCTCGTGCTCAATTCTAAACTACTAAAATATATGACCTCGGGCTCATTTCTAAACTACTATAACAAGTATAACTCATAACCAAGAGAAGGGAAACTTTTACCTTTGGAGAAACCCACAAAAGCCCATTTCTTCCACTTATTTTCCACAAACTCGTCTACAGCGCTTCCACAAGTTTACCCACACTTTTCCTTCTTGCCGCTCAACAGTTTCCTCTTAAGCTAGGTTTTCTTCAAAAACTAGAGAGAAGGAGAGGGTTTTTCTTGGGAGGGTTTTGAAATGAAATGGCCAAGTCTTCAAGCCTTGGCCTAAAATAGGACCACTTTGGTAAAGGATGGGAGGGACACTTGTCACCCTCCCATAGGTTTTAAACAAAATATCCTGTTTTTCGCCTCTCTCGCAAAAAATCCCGCCTGCGCTTCCACTTCCGAAAAAGTTCCAGCATTCGCGCGCGCCGCATTCGGCGCGGCCCGGCTGCAACCCCGGACTCGCATACAGCCGGCGCGCGACCGCATTCGGCGCCGCGACCTGCACACGAACCGAAACCATCGCTTTGCTTGCGCGCAAGACTTGAAAACTTCCATAACTTTTGACTCATGTGTTCTATCGACGGCAGTTCGTTGCGTTGGGAACTAGATTTAACGAACTACACACTAGGCTCTTTAAACACCTTGAAATTCTTAACAACTGGGTACAACACTCCAAGGTAAACTCAAAATCCGTCCAACACATGTTTGTCAACTTATCTATCAACTTTCAAATCTTATATTCCTTGGTATGTTCTTATCTTAACTCCTTGAATTTACGGGGTGTAACATTCTCCCCCCCTTAGAAACATTCGTCCCGAATGTTCCTTCTAAGTCTCCAAAACGCAGACGCCGGTATAGTCTTCACTACTCCACTCACAAAAGAATCAGTTATGCCACTCATGGACTTATCACCCGAAAAATACTCCCCGCATACTATGTACTTCCGACAAGGATCACTGTAAAATCTTTTACTCTAGCCGGCCTTACCTCTAAGGTCTCGATTGTTATAAATTTTAAGGTTCAAAATTTTCTCATCCTCAGACTTACCCTTTTCACTAATCAGGCTTCTAAATCACATTTTTAACACAAAGTTATCTGAACATAACACTTAGCACATCACCATAACATCAATGCATACTAGTCTCGGAGGGTTAAGAATATACTGTAACTATTACTTCACTTCCCTTTTTGTCGTTCTACTCATGTTCCTTTCCTGCGCACAAAAGGAGGAGATGAATCACCATCGATCCGAAGGTGAGTCTCTACATCCGCGCTACCTGGTTGGACAATTTCGCAAAAATGGCCTGGCCGCATGCAAAACAAACTCCCATTCCAAAGACGACACTCCCATTATGGAGCCTACCACAACGACCACAACGAGGTAGGGGTGGTCCCATCGACTAACGCCCGCTCCCCAAAAACACGAAACCATGGAGCCACGACTGCTCACAAATCTCCCGAATGTCACGAAGGCGTGGTGGAGCACTCCGTCGGGCGGAGGCGCATAACTAGTCTGCTTGAGGCCGCCTCGAAGGTCACGAGAGGACCTGCGTCCCGGCCCTCTTCTCGGCGATCTTGGTTATTCGCCGACCCTACTCTCTCACACCCAGTGCATAAGCTGCATGCGGCAATATCCATGCTCGGTGAAGAGCTACTCCTGCAACTCTCGCTAAGTAGTCATCGAGTCTGTGACATAATCGTGCACTCTATCCTCCATATCGCCACGGGCGGGGACATACCGAGCCAATAAGTCAAACTCTACATTGTACTCCCGAGCGTGCGCCTCTTTGTATCAAGATCAAAAATCTATCGGCCGTGTCCTCATCTGCGTGAGGCAAGAAATGGTCAAGGAAAGCCTCGAGAACTCACCCCAACCACTGGAGGTGCATGCTCCCGGGATAGCTCACTAATCAAACGATCATTGCGGTATCACACGGCCTATGTGAACCCAAAACCACCGACTCGGTCTCGAAGCCTTGATCACTCGTGATCTCAGAATCGCTTGATGAACTCCTGCGGATCATCCTCGTGCCTCGACGTAGAACTTCGGGTGGTGCAACTCGAGAAAATCCCGTAGTCTCAAACTATCTCGACCTCGGGTGAACCCCGGTACTCCGGCGAACTGCTGCATCGGCCTATCCTCGTGCCTAGCCACGATCACGGCCATAACTAGGCCATCTCGCGTAACCCATCTCCTGCCCGGTGTGGGACTGGAGGCTCGGTGCCGTGGTCTCGGTGAGATCGGCCGCTTCTACTCAGACTCCTCTCGCCTTGCCCTTACGGGCTCGGTTTGCTGCGTAGGCATCACTGGTACACAAAGAATACGTCAGAGGGAGTCCAACTTATAACACAGCTCTAAGGCACGATCTCAGAGTGAGAAGAATAGAAACCAACCCTAAATATCCTATAGCCTCCTGACTATAGATGTGGTGCACAACACACCGATAATCAAGACTCTACTGGATCTGATGCGTAGACACTTTCCGAGATTAGCGCTCGATACCACTTTTGTCACGACTTCGATCCGGGCGTGGCGGTGCCTTACCCCGGGCACCCTAGTGATACAACATCAGAGAAAAACCAGCGGAAATAAAAACTCATGAAAGAAAACAGTGAAATAAGAAAACAGGCTAACCCAAACGATTACCTTTTTGAACATAAATGAAAACTTAAGCGATACATCCCACAAACACGCCCACAAGTGCTCTGAGACCTCTAGAATTTTGAAACCATATTGACGGACGGGGCCCGCCATGCCTGAATATGCAAAAGTCTACTACTTGAGAACCGTACCACATGACAAGCTTAGGAGATATGGAGCTTTCAGAGAATCGAGCAATGATCCTAAAAGTGTGGATCGCCAGTTATGTACCTCAACTGCGGCATGAACGCAGCCCCGAAGAGGTCGATACAACAGTACCAAGTATGTGGCGAAAAATCGTAAATGAAATCATAATAGTCTATATAAAGCAGGAGACATGTATGATAACCAAACTACAGCACCACAACATATAAGCAGTCATATCAAGATAGGGACTCATGCCCGTGAAATCATCACTCAAATACAACCCGGGAATTTAACCCGCACAATGGCCGCATGCCCCGGCATCTCACCTCGGTATAAGCACCGTCCTAGTGGGCCCATACCCGTGGACCATCCAACGTGTCGGTATGCCCAAAGGAAGTAACAAGATAACAATCCCTGTGGAAGCATACCCGTGGGCTACCCAACGTGTCAGTATGTCCAAACAACTAACAAAACAATACTCACTGTGGAAGCATACCCGTG
This sequence comes from Przewalskia tangutica, assembly GCA_029844215.1. Classification (NCBI taxonomy): domain Eukaryota; kingdom Viridiplantae; phylum Streptophyta; class Magnoliopsida; order Solanales; family Solanaceae; genus Przewalskia; species Przewalskia tangutica. The sequence goes on from CM056737.1 coordinate 53,453,753, forward strand.
GGCTACCCAACGTGTCAGTATGTCCAATCAAATAACAAGATACTACTCACTGTGGAAGCATACCCGTGGGCTACCCAACGTGTCGGTATGTCCAATCAAATAACAAGATACTACCATCGGAAGCATACGTGGGCTACCCAACGTGTCGGTATGTCCAATCAAATAACAATAATAACACCACAATGGAAGCATACGTGGGCCTCCCACGGCGTGTCGGTATGTCCATCAAGAATCGATATAGTGGAAGCATATCCGTGGGCTACCTAGCGTGTCGGTATGTCCATCAATCAACGGATAGCCGCCTACAACGAGACGCGGTACGAAATACAACACTTGCACAACAAAAGCTATCACAACAAGCATAGGCCAGTTCAACGTACTTTCATTTCATGTCAACAATTCCGGGTTTCAACCCCAAAATACTACATACTTTCATTCCTTCAAAACAAAGACCTCTTTCTACGTAAAAGCCACACGATACTAACACCCGTAGTATCGAACACATTCAGGTTTAAATCAAGCACTTTAAACACTTTTTAGCACAACGTCAAGTATACCATTTAAAAATTCAATAATGAATCCATTCCTTTACTCCTATAAAGTCATTATAACTAACTTCCCATAAAGCTGTTATAACACTTCATGTTTTAAAACAAGTCAAGATAAAACCATGCCTTTCTTTTAAAACAAAACACTTCAAATTCTTAAGTCTCTTTTCTTTTAGAAATCGAGTTCCTTACCTTGGGATTTTTAAGAAGATCAAAACTTGATTACAATAATTCTTATTAGAGTAGCCATGATCTAGGAAATGTAATACAATTTTGTCTTATCTTAGCTTATGCAGATGGAGGTTTCTCTTTGGTTTTAATATGATTAATTGTCATTACTTCTTTCCTTTATCGACTTTGCATTGGCTTGTTCGATCCTTATTCCCATTTCGAAATTTATGTAACATTATTCTTTTAAAAACCAAGTACTCATTTCTCACGAATGAGGTTTCACACTTTTCAACACCATTTAGGTCAATTACAAGTCAAGTCTCTTATCTTTTGAAATCAACAACCCACTCTTTTACCTACATAAAGTGGTTATAACAAACTTCCCATAAAGCCGTTATAACACTTTATGTTTTAAACCAACCAATTACAACTATAAGCCCTTATGAGACCAAGATGGCTTATTCTTTAACAACCAAGTACCCATTACTAACGAATGGGAGTTTACTACCTTTTTCACACAATCAAGACCTTTACACTTCATATCAAGTCAAGGCACAAAAGGGAAATTTAATTCCCTTAACACACGTGCGTCTACCGCACTATATATTTCACAAATAGTCATGCTGAAGAGGATAGGAAGAATCACATACCCCGCGACGATTATCGACGGTTAGCAAAATGCTCCACGACTTTCCGCAGTAGAATATGCTACCGTAGTACTTCAATCTATAAGGTCATAAGCGTCTATCAATATCTAGCTTCGAACGTAGAATAACTAAGTGCAAGGTCCCTACATTCTACGGAAAGCCGGACAACACTTCCTTTGTTTCTACTTACTATGCCACATCTTTCAAGGCCGAATTTCAATAACCAACGCCACATTTAAGGCACACAATTCAGCTAACCACAAAGGGGATTACCCGCCTTTACAGGACGCGTAAAATTCCGCCCCACAATGATACAAAATAAACCAATAATTTCCATGCCATTCTTGGCCAACAATAAACCAATCCTAAACCCCTTTACAACATGCGACGACCAAATTAGTAACCAAATTGAAGTTAAAATCTTAAGGCTAACATGCCCATTTTCGGTTTCAACAAGACAACAAGATCCAAATCTATTCAAATATAACAGCCTCAGGCTCAATTCTAAACTACTAAAATATAACAGCCTCAGGCTCATTTCTAAACTACTATAACAAGTATAACTCATAACCAAGAGAAGGGGAAACTTTTACCTTTGGAGAAACCCACAAAAGCCCATTTCTTCCACTTCTTTTCCGTCAAACTCGTCTACCAGCGCTTCCCACAAGTTTACCCACACTTTTCCTTCTTGCCGCCGCTCCAACAGTTTCCTCTTAAGCTAGGTTTTCTTCAAAAACTAGAGAGAAGGGAGAGGGTTTTTCTTGGGAGGGTTTTGAAATGAAATGGCCAAGTCTTCCAAGACTTGGCCCTAAAATAGGAGCACTTTCTGGTAAAAAAGATGGGAGGGACACTTGTCACCCTCCCATAGGTTTTAAACAAAATATCCCCTGTTTTTCGCCCCTTTCTGCGCAAAAATCCGCCTCGCTTCCTTCCGAAAAAGTTCCAGCATTCGGCGCGCGGCATTCCGCGCGGATCTGCAACCCGCGGACTCGGTACAACCGGCGCCGCGGCCCTGCATTCCGGCGCCGCGGCGCTGTACCCCTGAACCGAAACCACTGCTTTCCTGACTGCGCACCAAACTTGAAACTTCCATAACTTTTGATTCCGACGTCCTATCGACGAACGGTTCGTTGCGTTGGGAACTAGATTTAACGAACTACACACTAGGCTCTTTAAACACCTTGAAATTCTTAACAACTGGGGTACAACACTCCAAGGTAAACTCAAAATCCGTCCAACACATGTTTGTCAACATATCTATCAACTTTCAAATCTTATATTCCTTGGTATGTTCTTATCTTAACTCCTTGAATTTACGGGGTGTAACAATTATGCATGTTTAATGTGGTAAATTTCTAACGTATATCCTAAAGGAATAAGGGTATAAAACCTCACATTTTACCCTCGTTGTTGTTGAAGTATGGACTATTTTAGTGGACTATTTTAATAAGGATTAAGAGGTCGGATTAACATGTGAAGTAGGTGTGTCGATCACCTTGGTTTCTGTTTTGAACTATCCTTAATTGGTGCTTGGTTATTGATGTTATTGGCCTTGTTTGTAAGTTGTGGATGTATGTATAAATAGGGGAAGTGCTTCCCAAATTGTTATATGAAAAGAGAACCATTATTTGGTATATGACCTACACTAGCAAGCATGAAGTTGATAGACGTGTTATTGTTGTTATAGGTTGAAGTGCTAATTGAGACGTATTCTACTTATCGTGTTGGTATAGCCGATAAGGTACGTGAAACTATCTTTTCTTCTTTTGGCATGACATTTATATGAAATGGGTGTACGGCGGACGTACGTAATTCCATTGAATCCTAATTTCTAGTGATACATGATATGATAGTGCCTTGATTTTTCTAAAATGAAAGTCATTCTATTTATTCTTTGAGAGTCAAAAATGATTTAAATGGCACATGGTTGCTCATGATAGTTATTTGTGCAAGTGTTATTAGTCCATTTCACCGCGTCCCATAATGGGCCGGGCAGTTACCGCGTCCCAAAAAGGGTCGGGCAGTATATGATTTTACCGCATCCCAGAATGGGTCGGGCAGTTCGTGCGTATCTCCCTATATGTTCACCGCGTCCTTCACTAGAGGGCCGGTCAGTAGATGTATATGATTCCATGGACTTGTATCCATGATGTAGATATAGATACCCATGACAATATATGACTATATGGACAGACATTCATGATTATGAAATGACTCTCAAATTTTATAAGACACAGTTGACTCTCTATTTTTATAAGGCACAGTTGACTCTCTATTTTATATGGCACGGTTGAATCTGGTCTTTTGATTATCATACTTGTCCCTGTCATCTTTTGGCCAGTTATGATCTTATTTACAAAACTTTATGTTTATATACTTGGTACATTATTGTACTGACCGCCTTCTCCGGGGGGCTGCGTTCATACCCGCATGTATAGGTACTCAGTTTGGTGATCCTCGAGCTTAGGATCCTTGCTCAGCTTGTTGAGATAGCTCCATTGTTCCGGGGCTTGTCATTTTGGTACAAATCATTGATTATAGACTTATGTATATTCAGGGGTACGGCGGGGCCTTGTCATTTTGGTACAAATCATTGATTATAGACTTATGTATATTCAGGGGTACGGCGGGGCCTTGTCATGTCACATGTCGTTATCATACTCTTAGAGGTCTGTGGACAGGTGTGAGTGGTAAATGTATTTATGGACGTGTGTGAGTTGTAGTTCATTTTGGACATCTCTATGTACAGTGACGGCCTTTTCGGCTTGCCTATTTATTTATATGAGTTTACTATTACAGTTCAGGGGACAAGATCCTTTTTGTTATGTGGCATTACGAGTCTCAGTTGATTATATGTGATGTGTGGGTATAAGGGTGCCCATGTAGGGCACCAGTCACGGCCCTTCGGCTCGGGTTGTGACAAAAGTGGTATCAAAGCAGTTCGTCCTCGAAATGTCTATAGGCCGTGTGCTGTAGAGTCTTGATTATCGATGTGTTGTGCACCACACCTATAAACAGGAGGCTACGGTATATTTAGGATTGGTTTCTATTTTCCTTACTCTAAGATCGTGCGATAGAGCTATGTTAGTAGGATAATCCCTCTCTAACGTATTATTGTGTTACAACTATGCCTCCGAGGAAAGCGATAGTTGCCCAGAAGGGCAAATCAGTAACAGGAGCTACTAGTCAAGCCTAGAGAGTTACTAGGGCTCATTCTCAATCTATGCCTGAGGTTGTGCGCCGGCTCAGATTACACCGCCATCACGGAGGAGCTTAGAGGCGCTCGAGGCCCGATACTGAGCCTCAGTTCCTCGGCGAGGCGAGGATAGGCCATGAGAGATGCGATTCACCGCGGCCAGATTAGTGGTAGAGGCGAACCGCGAGGACTAGGAGTTGACCCTAGGTCTGACAGTTTGAAGGTTCGTGACTTCTTGAATTGTAACCCTCCAGAGTTTTTCGGGTTACATCCCGAGGATGACCTGCAGGAGTTCATCCGACAGATGCAGCATACCCTGAGGGTAATCAAGGCTCGGAGATGGAGTCTGTTGAGTTGGCCTCATATAGGATGCATGATATAGCTACTAACTGGTACGAGTCTTGGGAGTTGTCTAGAGGAGAGGGTGTTCCTCCAACTACATGGGATGAGTTTACAGAGGCATTCCTTGGTCACTTATTGCCTCTAGAGATGAGGAGAGCCAGAGTTGATAGATTGCTACAGTTGAGGCAGAGTGGCAGGAGCATTCGTGAGTATAGCCTAGAGTTTGATTCGTTGGCTAGATATGCGCCATCGATTGTGGCTGATATGGCCGATAGAGTTCATCGCTATGTGATGAGACTCGATCGCTATTTGACTGATGGATGCATGACAGTGGCTCTTCAACCCGGTATGGATATTGCCCGGATATAGGTATATACACAGGGGGTAGAGGACCGACATAGAGGGCGTCAACCAGACAGAGATCACGATCGAGACCAGCATAAGAGGGCTAGGTCGGTTGGATATTTTAGTGAGTTTCGAGGTGGGCAGCCTCAGCAGCAGGGTAGAAATTCTTCCCAGCCAGCACAGAGTGTCACGAACCGAACCGACGGGCCATGACTGGTGCCCTACCTGGGCACCCTTATCCCCACACATCACATATAACCAGCGAAAGCTTAAGAAAAACTCATAACGTCATAACAAAGGATCCATTCCCATGAACTGTCATAGTAAACTCCTTTTATAAAAATAGGCAAGCCGACAAGGCTGTCACTATATACAGAATATGTCCAAAATGAACTACAACATATACATGTCCAAATACACATTTACCACCCACACCTGTCTACAAACCTCTAAGAGTTTGATAATGAAATGTGACGGGACAAGGCCCCGCCGTACCCCTGAATATACATAAGCCTATAATCAAAGATCTGTACCGAAATTACAAGCTCCGGAACATTGGAGCTATCTCAAAAAGCTGGGCAAGAATCATAAGCTCGAGGATCACCAGCGAGTACATATACTGCGGCATTTAACGCACCTGCAGAAGAAGTCGATTACAACAATGTACTAAGTATGTAAACATAAAGTACTGTAAATAAGGTCATAACTGGCCAAAAGATGACAGGGACAAGTATGAAAATCAAATACCAGATCCAACCGTGCCATATAAAATAAGAGCCAACTGCACCTTTTAAAAATAGAGAGTCAACTGCACCTTTTAAAATAGAGAGTCAACTGTGTCTTTCAAAAATGAGAATCAACTGTGCCTTTTTTTAAAAAGTGAGAGTCATATACTGTCATGGGTATTTATACCCGCATTATGAATACATGTCCATGGAATCATATACATACCGTACCCGGCACCCTAGTGAGGGTCTCGGTGTTCATGGGTATCTATACCCACATCATGGATACATGTCTATGAAATCATATATTGTCATGAGTATCTATACTCGCATCATGGATTGCATGTCTATGGAATCATATACATATAACGTACCCGACCCTCTAGTGAGGGACTTGGTGAATCAGTGCAATAAATCTGCGCACGAACATACCCGACCCATTATGGGACTCGGTGAAGTGGAATAATAACTCTTGCACGAATAGCTATCATGAGCAATCATGTGCAATTTAAACCATCTTTTGACTCTCAATAAAATCATATACTGGCCGACTCTTTCTGAGACGCGGTAAAATCGTTTTTGACTTTCAATGGACTAAAATAGAATAACTTTCATTTAGAAAACTCAAGGCACTATCATATCATGTATCAATGGAAATTAGCATTCAATGGAATTACGCACGTCCTTCATACACCCATTTCATAAACATCATGCCAGAAGAAGAAAGGATAGTTTCACATACCTTATCGGCTATACCAACACGATAAGTAGAATACGTCTCAATTAGCACTTCAACCTATAACAACAATAACACGTCTATCAACTTCATGCATACTAGTGTAGGTCATAATCGTTCTCTTTTCATATAATAATTTGGACAGCACTTCCCCTATTTATACATACATTCACAACTTACAAACAAGGACAATAACATCAATAACCAAGTACCAATTAAGGGTAGTTCAAAACAACAACCAAGGTGATTCACACACCTACTTCTTATGTTAATCCATCCTCTTAATCCATATAAAAACAGTCCACTAAAACAATCCATATTCCAACAATAACGAGGGTAGAATGTGAAGCCTTTCTACACCATTCTATACCCTTATTCCTTTAGGACATACATTAGCAATTAGCACATTTAAACATGCATACTTGTAACTAAATTTCCAGCATTATAACGTCACAAAACAGGCCCTAAAACAGCACCACAATATCCAACATTTTCTTGATAATTTGCATAATTCCTTAAAATCCGATACATGTTTCAACACTTTTGTATAAACCATTTCAACTTTCAATAACAAGATTTCCTTCAATCTAGCATGCATTTAGTGACGATAATAACAATAACAACCAACGAATCCAATATAATAAAACAGTCCATAAATTGGCTAACATGTCAAACTGTCATATGCACTTCTTATTCTCCATTTCTCTTAACACAAGTTCATCTCTTAACTATAACATCATGTAACTTCCAATTACTTCAAGAGGAAGAAGAAATCTTACCTTAATCTTTAGCCAAAACAGCCCATTCCACGGCCAATGCTTCACCTTTCTTCACCATTTATTCAAGTCACACAACATGCATGTATCCTTTACAAGCTTGTAACCATCTTACTTTCTTGTTTCTCTTCCAAAAAGTTCATTTTCAAGCTTAGGGTTTGAAGACATTATTTTTGGCCAAGTACCGTGACTCACTGTTTTGGAGAGTTAATTTGGCTTAGAACTTAGTTAAGGTGCTTAATCTTGGAAAATAAGTTAATTTGGTCTTCATTTTGGCTATGATTTTTCGAGACTTGAAGGTTAAGGGACAGAGAAGAGAGGTTTAGGAGAAAAAATATTTTTGAGATCAAGTCTTGCAAGACTTGTATATAATTGGTGTATGTATCACAAATGGAGGGGGACCCTTGTAGACCCACTAGTCCACTTGTCTTTCTCTTCACAATAATATCTCTCACACTTAGCCAAATCTTGCAATACATAGATATAATTGGACCTTTGTTACACAAGTGGGGAGGGACACGTGTCACCCTCTTATTCACCCATAATTCTCTTCACAAAAATAATTTCATACTTAGCCCAAAATTGTGAATTTTTTGATTGGCTCATATTCTTAATTCCAAGATTTAATAATACAATCCTAAGTCCATAACTTCATTGGAAAGAATTCAACCCTAATATTAATTCTCGTCATCACATTTGCTACACCCCGTAATTCAGGCCATGCTTATGAGAACGTGCGAAAGGAATTAAGATTTAAATTTTAGAAAGATACGTTGACAGAATGTTTCGGACGGGTGTTAGTCAAATTTGAGACGGTTTATGTCCAGTTGCATTAGGAGCTCCTAGGTGTTTCAAAGGCCTTGTACGTAGTTCGTTGAGTCTAGTTTCCAACGCAACAGACTGTTCGTCGATAGGACATCGGAGTAGAAAGTTATGGAAGTTACAAGTTCGGTCTTGTGATCGGCGAGAAAAGTATTTTCGGGAGCAGCAGCCGCGGTGCCGGATATCTTGAAAATTCTCGAAGTTGCAGCACCGCGGAATGCGGGCGCGCGAAATCTTGAAGTTCTCGGAGGTTTCAGTGCGCGAGGGGTTTCTGCGGCGGAGGAAAAATCAAAAGTTTTCTTTTTAAAAAAGGCCATGGGAGGGTGACAAGTGTCCCTCCCATCTGATAGTGGGGAAGTCCTATTTATTGACCAAGTCTTGAAGACTTGGTCATTCTTAAAAAAACCCCTTCTCTCTAAAAATTCCTCTCCCTTCTCTCTAAAAATTCAAGGAGAAACCAAGGCCTAGAGAAATTTCGGAAAGGTGGCAAGAAGGAAACATGTTGACAAGCTTGTAGGAGGTTTGTGGAGGTGATTGTGGAAAGAAGAAAAGTGAAATTAATTGGACTAATTTGGGTAAACTCTAAGGTAACAATCCATTCACTTTTTTTAAGTATAAATTGTGTTGCATGTGTGGAAGAAAGGACTTGTAGTTGTCAATATTGCTTTTAGATATATTGCATGTAGGAATAACAATTTGGATTTGAAAGGATTTGATAAGGATGATATGTGGGCATGTTATAGCTAAGATACTACCTTAAACTTGTTGGATTATTTAATTTGTATTGTGGGGCAGAATTTTACACGTCCAAGTTAGGCGTGTAATCCCCTTGTATTGCTGAATTGTTGGGCCTTGAATGTGGCGTTTAGTAGTTGATATCAGACCTTGAAAAGGTGGAAAAGTATGTAGAAACAAAGGAAGTGCTGTCCAATTTTTCGTAGAATAAGGGACTTTTCAATTAGAATGCTCTACGTTGAAGCTAGAAGCTAATGGACGTATTATGGTCATTATAGGTTGACATACTACGTGCGGTATATTGGACTTGCGAGTGGATTGACCCGAAGAGGTATGTGAAACTTTTCTATATCTTGAGCATGAATAGTTGTACCTATATAGTAGGGTAGACGTACAAGACTTTGATATCCTTTACTTGTTTTAAGAATGTCCAAGTCGGTTGAGTTAGGGAATTAACTCATTTGTTTAAAAGTAGTAAGGATGTCTTAGTTTTCAAAGTTAAGGGACTTGAAGTGTTTTAAAGTATATGATACTTGTTTCGTTTTAAACGTATAAGTCCCTTGGATATAGGAAAATGTAATTGACTAATGTATAAAGTTAATATAAAGACTTCATGGGAAGTTGGTTATATTGGCTTTATGAAAAGTTAAAAAGCGAGATTTACTCTAAATAAAATAAGTAGGATAAATGACTTGAATTTATGAAAGACAAATTGATTTTAAGGCATCAATTGCCTAAGGTTTTAAAAGAAAAGGAGTCACTTGATTTAGAAGCCTAATTATATTTCTAAAAGGTATTGTGACTTGTCTTGAAAAGTAGTTGTGACTGGATACTACGGTTATTAGTATCTTGGAAGTTTTATATGAAAAAAAGTCATTTATAAAAGAGTAGAAGTATGTAGTACTTTGGGTTAAATTCCCGAATTTTTATAAAGACATGTTAGTGCCTTAAGTAAACTAAATTGAGAGTGTATATGAACAAGACTAATAAGAAGTTAGGGGATTTCTTAACTTTCTTATATATTGTATGATAAGCCGGTAGTGTTTATGTTATGTATGATAGCCGGTTTGTGCTAGTGGTATAATTATTCATTACGGGGTCATTCCCCGGTTTGGTGGCATTTGCATATTCCGTGGATTTGCTACCCATGATGCGAGGAATACCTCATGCGGGTCCGTAAGGGCTTATGCGGGTGAAATAGTCTCATGCGGGCGGACGGTCTATGCGAGGAATACCTCATGCGGGTCTACACGACCTATGCGGGCGGATACAGTCTATGCGAGGAATACCTCATGCGGGTCCACACGACCCTTGCGGGTGAAATAGTCCTAGGAGTAGGATTGCTTAATGATACTGCGGGCGGGTGTCCCTGCTTTGATCGTGAGCCTCCTATTTTTATGTAGTAAGTATACTCTTATTTACTCTCATTGTTAGTAAGGCACGATTATCTTGTAATTTGATTATCATACATGTCTCGGCTTTGTTTTAGACTTATGATGTAATTCTGATTTTCCATTTACAGACTTAGTACATATTGTGTCCTGACCCCCTTCCTCGCGGGCTGCGTTAAATGCCGCGGTGGGTAGCAGTGGTGGATCCTCATTCTTAGGATCACTGATCAGGTGTCAGAAGCTCCATTTCTCCGGAGGCTTGTCTTTTTGGTACGGGTTTCCCTGATGTTGTAGATATTATGTACATTCAGGGGGTATGGAGGGGCCCTGTCCCGCCACAGTTGTTATTCCTTGAGGTCTGTAGTCACATTTGTTGTTTGGGCTGTAAGAACAAAGTTGTACTGTTTTACTTTTGGTTATGTATATTTTATGGAAGGCGGCCTTATCGGCTAGCCTGAGATGTTTATTGTCTAAACATGTTTATGTGTTGTGTATGTTCCGCTGTTATTCTCTAATGTATACCTGAAAGGGGTGCCAGGTAGGGCACCAGTCGCGACCCGGGGTCGGGTCATAACAAAAGTGGTATCAGAGCAGTTAGTCCTCGGAAAGTGTCTACAGACCGTGTCTAGTAGAGTCTTGATTATCGGTGTGTTGTGCACCACATCTATAATCGTGAGGTGCAGACATTTAGGATTGGTTTCATTCTTCTCTCCGAGATCGTGCGAAGAGAGTTGTCTTATTAGGTTGAATCCTCTCTGACCTATTCTTATGTATAAGTTATGCCTTCACGGAGCGACCGAGCCAGAAGGGCAAAGCGGCAGGAGTCGCTAGCGGTCTGTGAAGGGTTACTAGGACTCGAGCACAGACTATGCACGAGGTTGTAGGCGGTCGGCGAGTTCAGCCACGCCGTATTGAGAGCCGAGAGTGGCGGTAGCTCGGAGGTTCCGATACACGAGCCTCGATTCCACGGCGGTGAGTATAGAGATTACGGGAGCAGATCCGGTTATTGACCAACATAGTAGCGAGCGCGACAGAGCGGTAGCCAACCTGGCCGGCGGATTTACGGTTGGGATTTTCAGGTTGTCATCCACCCGAAGTTCTATGGTTCGAGGTCCGAGGAGGATCCTCGGGAGTTTATTCGGCGATTCTGACGGACTATGCAGTGCTTAGTGTCACACCCGAACTGGGCCGTGGATGGTGCCTTACCGGGCACCCTGGTGATACAACCATCGAGAGAAAATCGTGGAAAATAAAACATGAACATGAAATGAGAGATATTATAAATAAGCAGGCCAACCAAGCGGTTGCCTTTCAACATATATATATATAAAGACATTTGAGCGATTACAATCCTTACAACCACGCCCACATTAGGCTCTGGACCTCTACGATTTATACAACAACTATGACGGACGGGGCCGCCATACCACTGAGCGCATAAGAACTCACGGACTCGGGTAACATACCAAAGATAAGCCTCGTGAACGGAGCTTCCCAAAATGCTGAAATGAGATCCTAAACGGGGATCGGCGGTAGATGTACTTCTACTGCGGCATGAACGCAGCCCCGAAGGAGGTCGATCTGGTACCAAGTATGTGGCAGTAAATCGTAAATGAAATCATAATAGTCTATATAAAGCGGGAGACATGTATGATGACCAAACTACAATACATATCATATAACGATTACATCAAGTCGTGGACTCGCGCCCAAATTATCACTCGTGCGTGGAATTTCTTCCTCACTGCGTGATTTATGATATAACAATACCAAGGAGTATACGAACACCAGTCCCACGTGTCATAAAACCGCATGAGACAAGTATAACTACCAGATCCGACCGTACCAATAATACAATGCAACCACAAACACGAAGGCGACACGGGGCAAGTCGCGGCCGACTACGGATACCAAGGTGGTCACGTGGTGGCCGGGGCAATCTGGTGACCACCGGGTACCAAGCGTATCACGAGACCGTCACTACTGAGCGGGGCAAGTCACGAGGGCTAACTACTGGTACAGGCGAATCAGCCACGAGGCGGGCAATCTGGCGACCACCGGGTACCAAGGCGAACAGTAAGAAACCTCATGGAGAGCTAGTCCATGGAATAACACTATCGGCGAGGAGCATACCGTGGAATTTTCCGTCACCGCCGATGCGTCGAAAGTCTCAACAAGTCAACGGCACTCCATTGAGACGCGGTTATATAGAACACCATTTTTGCACAACAAAGGCCATCACCACAAGCATAAGCAAGTTACACAACAACGGTATAGGCAAGTTACACAACAACAAGCATAGGCAAGTTACACAACTCAAGGTACTTTCATTTTATGCCAAAGTCGGGTTTTTAACCCTAAAGTATTACGTACGTTAAGTTCCTTTTAAAGATCCATTCCCTTTTATAAAAGTCACCCGATACCCGTAGTATAAAAATAGAGTGACTTATATCTTTTAAGTAAACCAAAACAACTTCTCTTTTTAAAGTCAAGTTACCACATTAAAACCAATGCTAAAACCTTTCTTTTGTTTTCATAAAGTCGTTATAACCAACTTCCCATAAAGCTGTTATAACACTTTATGTTTTAAACCATTTTAAGACAACCCAATGCCTTTCTTTTCCCTAAAGTTCCAGTTTGCCTAATTTCAATTACACAAGTCTCTTTTTAGAAAAGTTTCATAGTTCAATGTCTTAATCTCTTTTTAAAACAATTGAGTAACACATGCCATAGGCGAGTAGGTTATTCTTGTTCATAATCAATCTTATTAAGCAGCCATGATCTAGAAAATGTAATATCATTTTGTCTCATCTTAGCTTCTATGCAGATGGAGGTTTCTACTGGTTTTAATAATACTTAATTATTCAATACATTTTCCTTTATTAACGCTGCAGTGGTTTGTCGATACACATTCTGATTTCCGAAATCAGTAAAACATTATTCCTTTCAAAAACCAAGTACTCATTACTCACGAATGAGGTTTCACACATCTTACAACTTTCAAATCAATTAATTAAGTTAAGTCTCTTATCTTATAAGATCAAGTAGCCATTCTTTTTATCTCTTTTAGACGTTATACCTAACTTCCCATAAAGCTAGTATAACTCTTAAGTTCTCAAAACCAAGTATTACTCTTCTTTCAAAAAGGGTTTCTTAATCTTTCAGAATACTTCAAGGTTCGTTATTATCACACATCAAGTCAGTTATAAGTCAAATCAGTTATCTTTTAAAAACCGCAAAGCATTTCTTATTTACATAGAGCTGTTATAACCAACTTACCATAAAGCCGTTATAACACTTTATGTTTAAAAGCAATTAAATACATTTAACACATGTACGTCTACCGTACTACATAGTTATACACATATCATGCTAGAAAGATAGGAAGAGGTTCACATACCTCGCGACGATTATCGGCTAATAGCAAAACGCTCCAAGTACCTCAAACCGTCGGCTACACCTTAAGCCAAGTAGACCACGCCACACGCAGTATTTCAACCTATAGAGGCCACAAGGCGCCTATTAACATCTTAGATCTCAATGTAGAATATTCTACAGAAAATTCGGCAGCACCTCCCCGCATGCAATGAAAATCTCCTCCTCTATCGAGGCTACCAAGCCAACCGGGGTTTGCACGTCTAACGGGCGTGTACAATTCTACTCACGGTAATGCTACACAAGTCTCATGTCTGATCCTATGTAATTACTGATTCGATTCTTCTTTAAATTCAGCTTAAGTCGCAAGACATTGCGTAAGTATTATTCGAGCTTAAGTCAAAAGACATTGCCGCAATTATAATGTTCAGTTCTATATATAGTATACTTCAACTATATATTCCTACAACATGCAATTTCCAATTACAATAGAAGGTCAAGTGTTTACCTCGATAAGCCCAAAATTATCCGAGTTTATATGTCGATCTGAGCAAGGTTTAGCTCCTACTCAGTGCGCTCCAACCCGCTCCAAACAACCCTTAGAAGTTCTAACCAACTTCTACTCAATTACTTCACTATCAAAGAAGATTTCCTTAGGGTTTCGTTTAGTGGCTAAAGGAAGTATAATAGTATTTTAGGCTCTACGTATAGAGGTAACTTTGGAAGTACTATAATGTATATGGGCTAGAGTATTTTGGGCATTATAACAATACTAGGAGAGTATTTCTATACCACAAAGGGGGGGTATTTATACGAGACTACAAGGGTAGGGGGGGTACCTGCTAGGAGCACCACAAGGGGAAGGGGAGGCTCTCGGCTAGCTCACAAAGGGGAGGTTTCGGCCAAGGGTTGGGAGAACCACAAGAACAAGGGGGATTTCAAGACTTGGAACAATTTTGGATGAATAAGTTCATCAACTTAGAGGGGTATTTATAGGTCAAGAAATGGCCAACCAATGGCCAAGATTCATCCAAGTGTAAGGCAAGTGTAGGGCTAGATTTCAACCATGTGTACCTTATCCATCTACCACACAACTTGCACAAAATATCCTACCTACTACATGCCACCTTTCTCGTCGATTGCCGTCCCACTCCGTCGATGTGAGGTGACACTTGTCACCCTCCGTTGGTCCAAAATGTTTCGTCTCTCGGAAAAATCCGCAAAAATTAAAAATGACATAGCCGGAATTTTCCCTACGAAAGCTGTGGAAACGTTTCGTCGAAAAACGACTCCTAACGGCACTTGTGCACAAATTCGAACCTAGCCAATTCTTAAGGCATAACTTTTAATACGTACGCCCTCACGTACATACTCTGGAAATACGGGGTATAACATTCTCCCCTCCTTAGAAACATTCGTCCCGAATGTTCCTTCTCAAGACGGATTATGAAGAAGATCTTCTAACAAGTTGCCAACGCCACGCCTGGCCACGAACTAACAGCGTACTCTTCCTTAAGGCCATTCGGCCTTCACGACCGCCACGGTCGAACAGATCCACGAACTCATACGATGGTCATCTAAACTTGGGCCTAGCACCCTCGTGACCCTACCACCTGGCGGGACGACCTCGATCTGACCCCACCTCAATCCGGGCTACGGGTTGACACACAACACGTCCTCAACCCGAGCCTCTGTCACGCCGACTCTCTCGTTTCTCGATCCGGAACAATCTTACCTATACAGGTCATGAAAGCTACCACTTCCATTTACACCACCCAAGGAAATTTTTTTCACAATTACACCATGCATACATACACATTCTGACAAAGATCCCCCGCAAAAAAAAAAAATCTTGTACTCAAGATGGCCTTACATCAAAGGTCTCAACTGTAATATTCTATGGTCTATCATTTTCTCACCCCCAAGCTTACCCTTCTCACTAACCAGGTTCTACATCACGTTTTAGCACCAAGCGATCCGAACATAACACTTAACACATCATCATAACATCAATACATACAAGTCTCTAGAGGGTTAAGGATATACCTGAAAAAAATAGGCGGTTCAAAGGACCGCTAAAACTGGGAACTTCCGCGACCTCTGGGGCTGCGGTGTACGAACATCTGCTGGCTATGGAAGGTGAAGAACCGAATCGCTGCTCTAGTAGTCCGTGCTATCCTACAGTGCTACCACAGTCGGACGATCTCTTGCCGGATGGCCTGTTGGCGCAAGAATAACAATCTCCGAGTCGATGCGACACTCTCCCTTATGAAGTTTTCCTGGCGGCCACCTGAGACAAGGGCAACCTCATCCGTGAGCACTCCTACTCACGAAAATCTGAAACACAGGAGTCGACTGCTCACTGAATATCCCAAAGGTCCCGAAAGGTGTGGAGGACCACTCTGTCTTGGTGGGCGCATCGCGGCTTTCTTCTTGAGGCGGTCCGCCTCGAAAGTCACCAAAGGACCTGCTGTTACGACCCTCTTATCGCGACCACTGGTCATTCCGTCGATTTATCCGCTCCTCACATCAGTGCATACGCTGCATGCGGCAATGTCCATGTCCGGTGAAGAGCTACACCGAACAACTCGGCTAGGTGATCATCGAGCCTGTAACATATCGGTGCACTCGATCCTCCATACTACTAGCTACCAGCGGGGGCGTCTGGGCCAATGAGTCGAACTACATTGTACTCCCGAACGTGCGCGGATTCTGCGTAACACCAAAAATCACATGCGCGAGCCCTCATAAATGCGTGGAGGCAAGAAATGTGCAAGAAAGGCCTCGAGAACTTCGTTCCAAAAAGGCTGGAAGTGCATGCTCTCCTGGACGGCTCGCGAATCAAGCCGACGGCTGCGGTATCACGCGCGCGATGCGAACCTAGGACCACCGACTCGGTCTCCGATGCCTTGATCACTCTCATGATCCGTAGCGTCGGATGAACTCCGGTGGATAATCCTCGTGCCTCGACCCATAAAACTCTGGCGGCTACAACTCGAGAAAATCCGTAGCCTCGAACTATCGATCTAGGGTGAACCACGGTGCTCTTTGGGCTGCTGCGTCCGGCCTATCCTCAAGTCAGCCTGACCACGGTCATTAATCGGGCCCTCCTTGTGACTCATCTCCTGCTCCGGTGCGGGTGGAGGCTCGTATCTTGTGGTCTCTGCCATTGCTACTCGCGACTCCTCTGCTGCCTTGCCGCCCGGGCGGGTTGCCTTACGCGGAGGCATAGCGGTAAAAACGAAGTATGTCGGAGGGTCAATCTTATCACACGGCTCTAAGGCGCGATCTCGGAATGAGAAGAATGAAACCAATCCTAAAATGTCCTGCGACCTCACGATTATAGATGTGGTGCACAACACATCGATAATCAAGACTCTACTAGACACGATGCGTAGACACTTTCAGAGGACTAAGCGCTCGATACCACTTTGTCACACCCGAATCGGGCGTGGTGGTGCCTTACCCCGGGCACCCTAGTGATACAACCATCAGAGAAAATCAGCGGAAAATAAAACATGAACATGAAATGAGAGATATTATAAATAAACAGGCCAACCAAAGCGATTGCCTTTCAACATATATATATATATATAAAGACATTTGAGCGATTCTGATCCTTACAACCCTTCCCAGCGGTCTCTGGACCTCTACGATTTATACTGACAACTATGACGGGACGGGGCCGCCATACCCCGAGCGTACAAGAACTCACGGACTCGGGGTAACATACCAAAGATAAGCCTCCGGAGCGGAGCTTCCCAAAACGCTGAAATGAGATCCTAAACGCGGGGATCAATGATGTACTTACTGCGGCATGAACGGCCCGAAGGAGGTTAGTACAGGTACCAAGTATGTGAAGCGTAAATCGTAAATGAAATCATAATAGTCTATATAAAGCGGGAGACATGTATGATGACCAAACTACGATACATATCATATAACCGATTCATCAAGTCGGGGACTCACGCCTCCAAATTATCACTCGTGCGTGGAATTTCTTCCTCAGCTGGCGGTTTATGATATAACAATACCAAGGAGTATACACGAACACGAGTCCCACGTGTCATAAAAACCGTGCAGGACAAGTATAACTACGGATCCGGCCGTACCAATAATACAATGCAACCACAAACACGGCGACACGGGGCAAGTGCGAGACGACTACGGATACGAGGCGGTCACGTGGTGGCCGGGGCAAAATGCGGTGACCACCGTACCAAGGCGTATCACGAGACCGTCACTACACGAGCGGGGCAAGTGCGAGGGCTAACTACCAGTACCAAGGCGAATCAACCACGAGGCGGGGCAAGTCTGGCAGCCGACCACCGGTACCAAGGCGAACAAGAAGAAACCTCGTGGAGAGCTAGTCCATGGAATAACACTATCAGCGAGGAGCATACGGTGGAATTTTCCGTCCTTTGCTAGTGCGTCAAGAAAGTCCTCAACAAGTCAACCGGCACTCCATTGAGAGACGCGGTTATATAGAACACCATTTTTGCACAACAAAGGCCATCACCACAAGCATAAGCAAGTTACACAACAACCAGTATAGGCAAGTTACACAACAACAAGCATAGGCAAGTTACACAACTCAAGGTACTTTCATTTTATGCCAAAGTCCGGGTTTTTAACCCTAAAGTACTACGTACGTTAAGTTCCTTTTAAAGATCCATTCCCTTTTATAAAAGTCACCCGATACCCGTAGTATAAAAATAGAGTGACTTATATCTTTTAAGTAAACCAAAACAACTTCTCTTTTTAAAGTCAAGTTACCACATTAAAACCAATGCTAAAACCTTTCTTTTGTTTTCATAAAGTCGTTATAACCAACTTCCCATAAAGCTGTTATAACACTTTATGTTTTAAACCATTTTAAGACAACCCAATGCCTTTCTTTTCCCTAAAGTTCCAGTTTGCCTAATTTCAATTACACAAGTCTCTTTTTAGAAAAGTTTCATAGTTCAATGTCTTAATCTCTTTTTAAAACAATTGAGTAACACGTACCATGGCAGTAGGTTATTCTTGTTCATAATCAATCTTATTAAGCAGCCATGATCTAGAAAATGTAATATCATTTTGTCTCATCTTAGCTTCTATGCAGATGGAGGTTTCTACTGGTTTTAATAATACTTAATTATTCAATACATTTTCCTTTATTAACGCTGCAGTGGTTTGTCGATACACATTACGATTTCGAAATCGATGAAACATTATTCCTTTCAAAAACCAAGTACTCATTACTCACGAATGAGGTTTCACACATCTTACAACTTTCAAATCAATTAATTAAGTTAAGTCTCTTATCTTATAAGATCAAGTAGCCATTCTTTTTATCTCTTTTAGACGTTATACCTAACTTCCCATAAAGCTAGTATAACTCTTAAGTTCTCAAAACCAAGTATTACTCTTCTTTCAAAAAGGGTTTCTTAATCTTTCAGAATACTTCAAGGTTCGTTATTATCACACATCAAGTCAGTTATAAGTCAAACCAATTATCTTTTAAAAACCGCAAAGCATTTCTTATTTACATAGAAATTTGTTATAACGACTTACCATAAAGCCGTTATAACACTTTATGTTTAAAAGCAATTAAATACATTTAACACGTATGCGTCTACCGTACTACATAGTTATACACATATCATGCTAGAAAGATAGGAAGAGGTTCACATACCTCGCGACGATTATCGGCTAATAGCAAAACGCTCCAAGTACCTCAAACCGTCGGCTACACCTTAAGCCAAGTAGACCACGCCACACACAGTATTTCAACCTATAGAGGCCACAAGGCGCCTATTAACATCTTAGATCTCAATGTAGAATATTCTACAGAAAATTCGGCACCTCACCCCGCATGGCGTAAATCTCCTCCTCTATCGGGCCTGGCTACCAAGCCAACGGGGGTTTGCCACGTCTAACCGGCGTGTACAATTCTACTCACGGTAATGCTACACAAGTCTCATGTCTGATACCCTATGTAATTCTGATTCGATTCTCTTCTTTAAATTCGGGCTTAAGTCGCAAGACATTGCCGTAAGTATTATCGAGCTTAAGTCAAAAGACATTGCGCACAATTATAATGTTCAGTTCTATATATAGTATACTTCAACTATATATTCCTACAACATGCAATTTCCAATTACAATAGAAGGTCAGAGTGTTTACCTCGATAAGCCCAAAATTATCCGAGTTTATATGTCGATCTGAGCAAGGTTTAGCTCTACTCAGTGCGCTCCAACCCGCTCCAAACAACCCTTAGAAGTTCTAACCAACTTCTACTCAATTACTTCAACTATCAAAGAAGATTTCCTTAGGGTTTAGTTTAGTGGCTAAAGGAAGTATAATAGTATTTTCAGACTCTACGTATAGAGGTAACTTTGGAAGTACTATAAGGTCTATGGGCTAGAGTATTTTGGGCATTATAACAATACTAGGAGAGTATTTCTATACCACAAGGGGTATTTATACGAGACAACAAGGCTAGGGGGTACCTCGGCTAGGAGCACCACAAAGGGGAAGGGGAGGCTCTGGCTAGCTCACAAAGGGAGGGTTTCGGCCAAGGGTTGGACGAGAACCACAAGAACAAGGGGGGGGGGGGGGATTTCAAGACTTGGAACAATTTTGGATGAATAAGTTCATCAACTTAGAGGGGTATTTATAGGTCAAGAAATGGCCAACCAATGGCCAAGATTCATCCAAGTGTAAGGCAAGTGTAGGGCTAGATTTCAACCATGTGTACCTTATCCATCTACCACACAACTTGCACAAAATATCATACCTACTACATGCCACCTTTCTCGTCCAATTGCCGTCCCACTCCATCCAATGTGAGGGTGACACTTGTCACCCTCCCGTTGGTCCAAAATGTTTCGTCTCTCGGAAAAATCCGCAAAAATTAAAAATGACATAGCCGGAATTTTCCCTACGAAAGCTGTGGAAACGTTTCGTCGAAAAACGACTCCTAACGGCACTTGTGCCCAAATTCGAACCTAGCCAATTCTTAAGGCATAAATTTTAATACGTACGCCCTCACGTACATACTCTGGAAATACGGGGTATAACACTTAGGGCCTCGGAGACAGAGTCAGTTATGCTAGCCTCTTACCGATTACGCGATATTGCGTTGAACTGGTTTGAGTCATGGGAGCTGTCGAGAGGTTAGGGTGCTCTTCCAGCTGTTTAGGAGGAGTTCACAGAGGCCTTCCTGGATCACTTTTTGCCTCCTGAGATGAGGAGAGCCCGCGTGGATAGATTCTTGACCTTGAGGCAGAATGGGAGGACTATCAGAGAGTACAGCCTGGAGTTTAACTCATTAGCCAGGTATGCGCACACCATTGTAGATGACATGACAGACAAAGTTCATCGCTATGTGATGGGGCTAGACCGTCATATGATTACTGCATGCTTGGGGGTGGCCCTTCAGCCAGGTATGGATATTGCCAGGATGCAGGCGTATGCGCAGGGGATAGAGGATAGAGAGAGAGAGGATCATCTTGGCTCGAGCGGCCCAAGAGGCTAGGACAAGAGGTCTCGTGGCGATTTAGGCGAGACCTCGGCAGAACTAGATCCACATTTCAGCCGGCACAGAGTGCCCCTTCCGATTTCGCGGGAGGTTGATCACCGGGGCATTGAGGCGGTCGGGCTCGGGGCTTCGGTTTCGGAAGGCGAGCCGTCATCGATCGAGACCACCCACATCTCGGTGTGTTCGATACGGTAGGTCTCACCCGGGCGAGTGTCGTATGGCTTCGGGAGCTTGTTACTCTGGTGGCCAGCAGGGCCATTTGAAGAAGCTGTCCACAGGCGGCGGAGTGTTATGGTTCGTAAGCGGTCGATTCTGGATTTTCGTCTTGGCGGTTATGCGCCCGGAGGCGGTGTTCACGGACCAGCGAGCGCGGCGGGGTTGTGGTGGGGTCCCGATTCAGCCGGTCCTCAGAACCGCATTTATGCTATGTCCAGCCGTCAGGACCAGGAGACGTCACCAGATGTCGTCACAGGTACATTATTGGTTTCATGTTGTGATGTATATGCTTTGATAGATCCAGGTTCTACCTTATCCTATATATCTCCTCATATTGCTGGTAGAATATGGATAGAGCCCGAGTCCATAAAACCTTTCGAGGTGGCTACGCCAGTAGGTGATTCGGTGGTAGCTGAGCGGGTATATAAGGCTTGCCCTGTGACTATATACAGTCGTCAGACCCTAGCCCACTTGATAGAGATGGAGATGACGGAATTTGATGTGATTATGGGTATGGATTGGGTAGCGTCTTGCTATGCCAATGTGGACTGTAGAGAGAGATTGGCAGTTCGGTTTCTGGGAGCGGTTATCGAGTGAAAGGGAATCTTTGCGTCGCGAGGGTAGGTTTATTTCTTACCTCAGGCTAGGAAGATGGTGCGGAAGGGTATATCTACCATATGGTTGGGTATTCGATCGAGGTCGAGATACCGGACCTTGATCGATTAGGTTGTTAGAGAGTTTTCAGACGTATTCCCAGATGATCTCCCGGGTATCCCTCCTGAGAGGGAGATTGAGTTTTACATTAATATGTCGCCAGACACTCGCCCTATATCAATTCATCCATACAGGATGGCACCTGCTGAGTTGAGGGAGTTGAAAGACCAGCTGAAGGATTTGCTGAAAAAAGGCTTTATCAGGCCTAGTGTTTCTCCCTGGGGAGCGCCGGTTTTATTTGTAAAGAAGAAGGATGGGACGCTGCGTATGTGTGTTGATTACAGGAAGCTGAATAAAGTAACTATCAAGAACAGATACCCCCTCCCCAGGATTGATGATTTGTTTGACCAGTTGCAGGGTGCGAAGTGTTTCTCCAAGATAGACCTGCGGTCTGGTTATCATCAGGTGCGAGTTAGAGAGGTAGATATCCCAAAGACTGCATTCAGGACCCGGTATGGACACTATGAGTTCAGGGTGATGTCTTTCGGGTTGACCAACGCCCCAGCGGTATTCATGGATTTGATGAACCGGGTGTTCAAGCCATTCTTGGATATGTTCGTTATATTATTCATTGATGATATCCTGGTTTATTCGCGCACGCGAGGACCATGCGGATCATTTGAGGACGGTGCGAGTCCTCGGATGCAGATTATATGCCAAGTTCTCGAAATGCGAGTTTTGGTTGGCTTCAGTGGCTTTCTTAGGGCATGTTATCGGGGTCGATGGTATTCGGGTTGATACAGCAAAGATTGAGGCAGTCAAGACTTGGCCTAGACCCACTACACCGACGGAGGTGCGCAGCTTTTTGGGCCTTGCAGGTTATTATCGGAGGTTTGTGGAGAAGTTTGCTTCCATTTCAGCACCTTTGACTAGGCTGACCCAGAAAGCAGCTATGTTCCGGTGGACGGATGCTTGTGAGGAGAGCTTCCAGTTACTGAAGGAGAAATTGACGACCGCCCCAGTTCTTACTCTTCCAGAGGGTTTAGACGGATATGTGGTTTATTGTGATGCGTCGGGTGTCGGGCTTGGGTGCGTGCTGATGCAGCACGGTAAAGTTATAGCTTACGCATCTCGACAGCTCAGGAAGCATGAGAAGAACTACCCCACACATGACTTAGAGTTGGCAGCAGTGATTCATGCCTTGAAGATCTGGAGACATTATTTATATGGAGTTCATGTGGATATTTACGCACTCACAAGAGCCTCCAAAGATATCTTCACCAGAGTCGAATCGTATACCCCGTATTTCCAGAGTATGTATGCGAGGACGTACGTACGATTATACAAGCCCTAAGTAGATTAAGGATGTAAGATTTGTTTTTTTCGACGGAATATTTTCCGAACCTTGTGAAGGAATTTTACGTTTTCAATAATTTATTTAATTCGGATTTTTTGGAGAGATGAAATATTTTGGACCAATAGGAGGGCGACATGTGGCACCCTTAGGTGGCATGTTTGGACGAAATTAATGGGTAAGTGGCCAAGTCAAGAAGTAAAGTCTTGGAAGAAATTTTTTTGTGGTGCAAGTGGAGGTTTGGACGTTTTTTTGGTGCTAGTGGCTAAGCCACATGTCTCATTGTTGTGGGGGACATATGTCCCAATGTTGTGGTGGACATATGTCCCAATGTTGTGGTGGACACTTGGTGGAAGACTCCACTCACACAAGCTACCTAATCTACACCCTCCACTTGCTTGAATCTTGGCCATTGAAGGTTCTATAAATACCCCCCTTAAGTGCAAGACTTCTTCATCCACTAAACAATTTCCAAGTCTCAAAACTCCCTTCCCTATTGTTGTAGTTCTCGTCCCAACTCCCTCCCCCCTTGATTTAGTCTCTCGTCCGAAACCCCCCCCCCCCTTTGGTAGAAAATTTCTTCAAGTATTGTTACTATTCCAAAATACCTTAGCCTAAATCCCTTGTAGTATTCCCAAGTTACCTCTATACTAAAAGCCCGGAAATACTACTTTATTTCCTTTAGTCACAAAACGAAACCCTAGGAAAATCTTCATAGTTGGTTGAAGTATTAAGTAGAAGTTGTTTAGAAACTTCTAAGGGTTTCTTGGAGCGAATTGGAGCGTACAGATTAGGAGCTAAACGTTGCTCAGGATCGACATATAATCTTGGATAATTTTGAGCTTGTCGAGGTAAATATCTTGTCCTTCTATTGTAATTAGAGATTACATACTGTAGTAGTATAGAAATGAGTATAAGATTTATAGAAGGATGGTATATAAGAAGAGAATTGAATTGTACTTACATTGGGTTGTATTTATAGTAGACTTGTGTAGTTTGACGGGTAGGGAAATGCTGCCCAATTTTCCGTAGAATTAAGAACCTTCTGCTTAGAATATTCTACAGAGTAGTCTAGACGTTGATAGACGTATTTGACTGATATAGGTTGATACTCTGCGCGCGACATATTCGACTTGGCAGGTGGATTTAGACGAGGAGGTATGTGATTCTTCCTATACTCTTAAGCATGATATTTGTGAAATATATATAGTACGGTAGACGTACGTGTGTTAACTAAATCTGGTTTTACTTTAATGTCTTTTGACTTGAGTTTTAAATAATAAGAATCTTGAAGTATTTCAAAAGAGTTATGAATCATTTTTGAAAGAAAAGAAATACTTGGTTTTAAAAGCTTAAGTGTTATACTAGCTTTATGGGAAGTAAGGTACAACGACTTAAGAAGGATAAAAGGAACGGTTTACTTATTTGTTTATGAAAGTCTTGTATTGATTTCTGGAAAGTATAGTAAGATGGTTTGATAAGTAAACATGTTATGATGCTACGTGTGTTAGTGTCTTGTGATGTTTGTGTAAGAGGGTTATTCTTGTTGTGCTTACGTTGTTAAATGATAAGCCCGTTGTACTGGTACTATATCACATACCCCCCTGACTTGTTATGATACCGAGGACTTGCCACCCTCGATGCGAGGAATACCTCATGTGGGTCCATGTGACCTATGCGGAGCTGCGGGAGTTCCAGGATTGATCACTCCGGGTGTGTTACGCCGATGCGAGGGATACCTCATGCGGTCCACAAGACTATGCGAACTTCGGGGGTGAAGGATGATGCTGCGGGTTAGCTACCCCCGATGCGAGGAATAACTCATGCGGGCCTATGTGGCCTATGCGGACTGCGGGAGTTCTAGGATTAGGCACGCATAATGATACTATGGGCAAATGGCCTTGCTTCGATCATCAGCGGCCTAGAAAAGACCAGTTATGTTATATCTATTTTTCTCTTGGTTATGCTGTGGCACTATGTGCGGTTACATTGGTTGTTTCGTACATATTTGTAAAATTGGTTTTAAAATGATATGATTTCATTTAAGTACTTCTGATTTTACATACTTGGTACTGTTATCGACCTCCTTTGAAGTGCGCTCATGCCGCAGTAGAGGTACTCTGTTGTTGATCCCCGCTCCTAGGATCACCGTTTCTGCTTTTGGGAAAGCCCCCTTTCTCCGGAGGCTTATCGTTTGGGTATGATCTCCCTGTCATTATAGCTTATGTACATTCAGGGTATGGCGGGGCCCTGTCCCGCCATAGTTGTTTACATTCCTAGAGGTCTGTAGTCCTATTGTAAGTTGGGATGTAACTGTTCACTCTTGATGTATATATACATGCCGAAAGGCAATCTTTTCTTGGATAAACTGTGTCTCATTTTACATATGTTTCATGTCTTGTTTTTATATTCCGCTGGTTACTCTGATGTATGTCTACTTAGGTGCCCAGGTAAGGCACCAGTCACGGGCCCGGGTTCGGGTCGTGACAAAAGTGGTATCAGAGCAGTTAATCCTCGGAAAGTGTCTACAGACCGTATCTAGTAGAGTCTTGATTATTGGTGTGTTGTGCACCACACCAATAATCAGGAGGCTATAGGATATTTAGGATTGGTTTCCATTCTTCTCACTCTGAGATCGTGCCTTAGAGCTGTGTTATAAGTTGGACCCCTCTAACGTATTTCTTTTCTATACCAGTTATGCCTCCACGCCAGGCAACCCGGGCCCAGAAGGGCAAGGCAACCGAGGGAGTTTCTAGTAGGACACCGAGGGTCACGAGGCCTGTGCCCGAACTTTACCCGGCGATACCTCGGGCGGCGAAGTTCTACGACGCCCGGCCCAGCGAGTTTAGAGCCGCAGCGGTGGCCACGAGACTACGATACTGCGCCTCGGTCCACGGCACCGGCGAGAGGAGATGGGTTCTGAGGAGATGGCGATTGCTAGCGAGATTGTGGCGAACATGAGATAAGTGGGCCAGCGATTCGAGAGCACCGTGGTTCATCCTAGATCGGATAGCTCGAGACTACGGGATTTTACGAGTTGTAGCCCGCCGAGTTCTGGTCGAGGCACGAGGATGATCCCGGGAGTTCATCAAGCGATTCTGACGGATCATGAGTGATCAGGGCTTCGGAGACCGAGTCAGTGGTCTTAGGTTCACATCGGCTGCGTGATACTGCAGTCGACTGGTTTGATTCGTGGGAGCTGTCCCGGGGAGAGCATGCCCTTCCAGCGGTATGGGACGAGTTCTCGGAGGCTTTTCTCAGCCACTTCTTGCCTCGCGGATGAGGCACGCGGCAGATTTACGATCTTTGAGACGAGAGAGGAGCACGGTCGAGTACAACGTGGAGTTCGACTCGTTGGCTCGATATGTCCCCGCATTGGTGGCAGACATGGAGGACCGAGTGCACCGCTACGTCACCGGGCTCGACGACTATTTGGCAGAGGGTTGCTCAGGTGTAGCTCTTCAGCCGGGCATGGACATTGCCCGCATGCAGGCTTATGCACTGGATGTGAGGAGCGTAGAGGCCAGCGGGTTGTCAGATTTCAGCAGAAGAAGGACAGGACGGCAGGGTCTTTTGGTGGCTCTCGAGGTGGACGATCTCAGCAACAGACTAGATTTGCACCACCAGTTCAGAGCACTCCTACACCGCCTTGGGGCGGCCGAGTATTGAGGCGTATCAGGGCCCGGGACTTGGACTTCCAGTAGCGAGGTGCTAACCGATCGAGGTCCTCTCAGTGTGTCCGATGCGGTAGATTCCATTCCGGGAGTTGTGGTACTACTTCGGGAGTTTGCTACACTTGCGGCCAGCAGGGTCATTATGCGAGAGACTGTCCGACCAGAGGCAACGCAGATGGTAGGGTCACCTCTGAGGTCTTTCACGGGTCTTCTTCACCTCTGATTACTCGCCCGAGGCGTGGTGCTCGAGGACCAGCAGTCGCGGCAGAGGTCGTGGCGGGTCCTAGTTATAGCGGTCCTCGAATCGCATTTATGCCTTGTCGGTAAGCGGGACGGGAGGCATCACCGAATGTCGTCACAGGTACCTTATCAGTTTCTTGTTGTGACGTGTATGCCTTGATAGATCTGGGTTCTACCTTGTCATATATATCTCCCCATATTGCTAGTAGGATAGGGATAGAGCCTGAGTCCATAGATCCTTTTGAGGTAGCTACGCCAGTGGGTGATTCGGTGGTAGCTCGGCGGGTATATAGGGCTTGTCCGGTGTCTTTATGCAGTCGTCAGACCCTAGCCGACTTGATAGAGTTGGATATGACCGATTTTGATGTGATCATGGGTATGGATTGGTTAGCTTCTTGCTACGCCAATGTAGACTGCATGGAGAGAGTGGTACGGTTCCGTTTCTGAGGCCGGTTATTGAGTGGGAGGAACACCGTCGCCGAGGGGTAGGTTTATTTCTTACCTCAAGGCTAGGAAGATGGTGCAGAAGGGCTATATCTACCATCTCATTCGGGTGTTTGATACTGAGGCTGCGATACCAGATTTCCAGTCAGTTCCAGTAGTCAGAGAGTTCCCAGATGTGTTTCCAGACGACCTCCCGGGTATCCCTCCTGAGAGGGAGATAGAGTTTTGTATCGATGTGCTGCCAGTCACTCAGCCTATATCCATTCCGCCATACAGAATGACACCTGCCGAGTTGAGAGAGTTGAAGGACCAGCTGAGAGATTTGCTGGAGAAGGGCTTCATCAGGCCTAGTGTTTCTCGCAGGAGCGCGGTATTGTTCGTGAAGAAGAAGGGCGGGGCAGCTGCGCATGTGTGTTGATCTGAGCGGTGAACAAGGTGACTATTAAGAACAGAAACCCCCTTCCCAGGATTGATGATTTGTTCGACCAGTTGCAGGGTGCGAGATGTTTCTCCAAGATTGATATGCGATCGGGCTATCATCAGGTGCGAGTTAGAGAGGATGATGTCCCTAGATCGCATTCGGACGTCACGGGCACTATGAGTTCGTGGTTATGTCTTCGGTTTGACCAATGCTCGGTATTTATGGATTTGATGAACCGAGTGTTCAAGCCATTTTGGATACGTTTGTGATAGTATTCATTGATGACATCTTGGTTTATTCGCTCGGAAGCGGGAGCGTACGGAGAATTTGAGGGCGTCTGAGAGTTCTCCAGACCGTGATTTACGCCAAGTTTTGAAGTGTGAGTTCGGTTGACTTCGTGGCATTTCTTGGGCACATTACGGGGCCGATGGTATTCGGGTGGATACGGCCCAAGATCGAGGCGATCGAGAGTTGGCCTAGACCTACTCCGGCAGTGCGCGTCTTTACGGGCCTCGCAGTTACTATCGGAGGTTCGTGGGAAGTTTGCGTCTATTGGCACCTTTGACTAAGTGACTCGAGCGGCTAAGTTTCAGTGGACGAATGCTTGTGAGGAGGGCTTCCAGTTACTGAAGGAGAGGTTGACGACCGCCCCAGTTCTTACTCTTCCAGAGGGTCCAGACGGCTATGTGGTGTATTGTGATGCGTCAGGCATCGGGCTTGGATGTGTGTTGATGCAGCAGGGTAAGGTTATAGCGTACGCATCTCGACAGCTCAAGAAGCATGAGAAGAACTACCCCACCCATGATTTGGAGTTGGCAGCGGTGATTCACGCCTTGAAGATCTGGAGGCATTATTTGTATGGAGTTCATGTGGATATTTACACAGACCACAAGAGCCTCCAGTATATCTTCAGCCAGAGGGAGCTGAACTTACGACAGAGACGGTGGTTAGAGCTACTCAAGGATTACGATGTCGATATCCTATACCACCCAGGGAAGGCCAATGTAGTGGCAGATGCCCTTAGTCGTAGGTCGATGGGTAGTCTATCAGAGGTGCAGCCAGAGAGGAGGGGCATGGTCCGCGAGATACATCAGCTAGCGAGCCTTGGAGTCTGATTGATTGATTCTGATAGTAGTGGGGTTCGAGTTCGAGAGGTTGCCGAGTCTTCCATCGTCGAGGAGGTGAAGAGGCAACAGTTTGAGGATCCGATTTTGACACGGTATCGTGATACGGCTCTTCGTGAGGAGAAGATTCTTTTTGAGGTAGCACCTGATGGGGTGCTAAGGTTTGAGGGAAGGTTGTGTGTTTCAGATATTGCAGGACTTCAACAGCAGGTTCTAGGGGAAGCACACAACGCGCGTTACTCTATCCATCCGGGGTCGACAAAGATGTACCATGACCTCAGATCTGTGTATTGGTGGGATGGCCTAAAGAGGGATGTTGCAGAGTTTGTTGCTCAGTGCCCGTGTTGTCCGCAGGTGAAGGTAGAGCACCAGAGGCCTAGGGGATTATTGCAGACGATAGAGATCCCGACCTGGAAGTGGGAGGTGATCAACATGGACTTTATCACAGGATTACCTCGCACTCAGAGGAAGCATGATTCTATCTGGGTTATCGTCGACAGGCTGACGAAATCAGCCCACTTTCTTCGGTCGGGACGACTTTTGGTAGGATTATGCCGGACTTTACATCAGAGATCGTGAGATCGCATGGAGTCCCTATTTCTATCATATCGCAGAGCCGGTTCTGGCTAACCTGAGGTCTTTCGAGAAGGATTAGGGATGCAGTGAGCCTCAAGATCGCATTTCATCCTCAGACAGACGGACAGGCAGAGCGTACTATCCAGACCCTTGAGGATATGCTGCGAGCCTGTGTTATTGATTTCAGGGGTAGCTGGGATGATCATTTGCCGCTAGTAGAGTTTGCGTATAATAACAGCTACCACTCCAGTATCCAGATAGCGCCTTATGAGGCCTTATATGGGAGGAAGTGCATGTCGCCGATAGGCTGGTTTGATGTGGGCAAGGTTCAGTTAGTGGGACCAGACTTGGTGCAGCAGGCGGTGGATAAGGTGAAGCTTATCCAGAGGCGACATCGACTTCGAGTCGGCAAGTCGTATGCAGATCATCGGCGTCGACATTTGGAGTTTGAGGTTGCTGATTGGGTTTTCCTGAAGGTGTCACCCATGAAGGGTGTGATGAGATTCGGGAAGAAAGGGAAACTCAGCCCAAGGTACATTGGGCCTTATCAGATTGTCCGCAGGGTAGGCAAGGTTGCCTATGAGTTGGATCTGTCGTCCGATCTGGAGGCAGTGCATCCGGTTTTCCATGTTTCTATGCTGAGGAGATGTATCGGGGATCCATCTAGAGTGCACCCGATTGACGATGTCCAGGTGACCGAGGGGTTATCGTATGAGGAGAGTCCCATTGCGATACTCGATCGTCAGGTTAGGCGTCTGCGGACAAAGGATGTGGCTTCCGTCAAGGTCTTATGGCGGAACGAGCACAGAGAGGAGATGACGTGGGAAACAGAGGAGGACATGAGACAGAAGTATCCTCACTTATTCCCCACACCTCCAGGTAACTCACTTTCCTACTTGTTGATTTTCTTTGGCATATGTACTTAAGTGTTGTATTGTGGCCATGTGTGGCATTTGCAAACTGTTTAAATTATGAGGAACTATATCGTTATCTTTGTGAGAAGGAACATTCGGGACGAATGTTTCTAAGGAGGGGATAATGTTATACCCCGTATTTCCAGAGTATGTATGCGAGGACGTACGTACGATTATACAAGCCCTAAGTAGATTAAGGATGTAAGATTTGTTTTTTTCGACGGAAAATTTTCCGAACCTTGTGAAGGAATTTTAGGTTTTCAATAATTTATTTAATTCGGATTTTTCCGAGAGATGAAATATTTTGGACCAATAGTGTTACACCCCGTAGTTCCAGGGTATGTATGTGGGGACGTACGTACGAGATTACGACATTTAAATTAAAAAGAAGAAAGATGTGATTTTTCGACGGAAAAGTTTCCGAATTTTGTGAAGGAAAAATGTTCGTTAAAGGGAATTGGATTCCCAGATTTGGTATTCGGACTTTTTGGAATATTTGAGAATTATGGAATTTTATTTCCGGAATTGATCACGTAGGGCCCACGGGAGAAATTTACGGTTTGTGGGGCCCACTTTATTTTCGGATTTTTGGCATTACGGATATTTTCGGAAGATGAAATATTTTGGACGAGTAGGAGGGCGACACATGGCACCCCCATGTGGCCCTATGGCCGAAATTAGGGGCCACTTGGACGTTTTTTGTGGTGGACAAGTGGCAAGCCACTTGTCCCCTTTTTGTGGTAGACATATGGTTGATTAAATTCATACACACATGTCCCAAGATCTCACCACACACTTTCCTTGATCTTGGCCATTTATTTCTCTATAAATAGACCCTTAAGCTTGCAAGACTTCATTCATTCCACACTTAGATATTTCAAGTCTTGAAAATTCCCTCCCTTCCCTTGTTGTGAGCTCTCGGTTTTGAGCCTCCCCCTTGACCTAAAGTTGTCCAAAAATTCTTAAACCTTTAAGTGTTCTTCCTTAGGGTGTTAGGAATATTGTAAACCAAGAGTTGGAAAAGATTTCACACCCCTAGCCTTAGATATACACCTTGGCCGAAACTTGCCATAGTTTGAGCCTAAGTGTTCTTCACTTTTGGAGTTGGATCTTGAAGAGAAGTTGTTTAGAAACTTCTAAGGGTTGCTTGGAGAGGGTTGGAGCGTAAGGAATTGGAGCTAAACGTAGCTCAGGATCGACTTATAATCTTGGATAATTTTGCGCTTATCGAGGTAATGATCTATGTCCCTCTATTGTAATTGGATATTACATATTGTAGTAGTTTAGAATTGAATATAAGATTTATTGGAAGGATGATTATAAAGAATTGAACTGTATTTACATTGGACTGTATTTACCGTAGACTTGTAATATTATTGTGGGGCAGTGTTGTACACGTCCGGTTAGACGTGTAACCCCCCCCCCCCCGTGGAGTTGTTGGCTTGGTAGCGGGCCTTGTTAGATGAGGAGATTTATGTGGTTGCGGGGAGGTGTGCGAATTTTCCGTAGAATAAGGAATCTTGTACTTAGAGTTATTCTACGAAGAGATCGAGAAGTTGATAGACGTTTTGTGACCTTTTTAGGTGGAAGTACTGCGAGTAGCGTATTCTACTTGAAGGGTGTAAAAGGATAGCAGGGTTACAGTACTTTGGAGCTTTTTGCTTTTTGTCGATAATCGTCGCGATGTATGTGAACCTCTTCCTATCTTTTCTAGCATGATGTTGTGAACTATGTAGTACGGTAGACGTACGTGTGCTAAACGAATTTTGGTTGAGTTTTTAAAAGATAAGAGACTTGACTTATATTTGACTTGATATGAAATGTGAAGAACTTGAATTGTGTTAAAGTGGTGAAACCTCATTCGTGAGTAATGAGTACTTGGTCTAGAAAAAGGAATAAGTTATATTAATTTCGGAAATGGGAATAACTATCGAACAAGCCATTGCAGCGTTAATAAAGGAAAATGTAATGATAATTAATTATATTAAAACCAATAGAAACCTCCATCCGCATAGAAGCTAAGATAAGACAAAATTGTATTACATTTCCTAGATCATGGCTGCTCTAATAAGAATTATTATAATCAAGTTTTGATTTTCTTAAAATTCCAAAGTAAGGAACTTGATTTCTAGAAGAAAAGAGACTTAAGAATTTGAAGTGTTTTGGTTTAAAAGAAAGGCATGGTTTTGTCTTAAATTGGTTTAAAACATAAAGTGTTATAATAGCTTTATGGGAAGTTAGTTATAACGACTTTATGGAAACAAAAGAATGGTTTTATTATTGGATTTAAAATGGTAACTTGATTTTGGGAAAAGAGAAGTAACTTGAGTTTAAAAGTATAAGTAACTTATTTTCAAATATCGAACTTTTCTTGATGAGAAAAATATAAGTGGCTTGGTTTTAAAAGGTAGGAGTACCTTGATCTTAAAAGAGTTGGTTACCTGGGTTTTAAATGTATATTTGA
This sequence comes from Przewalskia tangutica, assembly GCA_029844215.1. Lineage (NCBI taxonomy): Eukaryota > Viridiplantae > Streptophyta > Magnoliopsida > Solanales > Solanaceae > Przewalskia > Przewalskia tangutica. The sequence goes on from CM056737.1 coordinate 53,487,168, forward strand.
CGTTGTTTTAAAAGTGTAAGCCACTTGGTTTAAAAAAGTGTAAAGTACTTGATTTAAACATGAACGTGTTTGGTACTACGGATAATAGTATCGAGTTGTGTTTACGTAAAAAGAGATCTTTTTGAAAGGATTATTGTATGTAGTACTTTGGGGTTAAAACCCGGATTTGTTGTCATAAAATGGAAGTCTAAGAGTATGTTAGATTTGCCTATGCTAGTCGTGATAGCCTTGGTGGTATTACTATGTTACCGCGTCTCTCGGTTTGAGGGCCGGCTGACTTGTTTTGAATCTGTTGGACGTACCGGCAGTGATGGAGGATTCCACGGGTATGTTTCCATTTTGTTTGATCTTGGCCATGCGTTCTGGATGAGGATGTCGGGCACGCGACGGATCTTGGTTAGATACGTCACGTTTCATCGGATGTACCAGCGGTAGCGGAGGATTCCACGGGTATGCTTCCATTGATATTATCACATGGACATGTCTACACCGGATGAGGATTAGGGGCGTGCGGCCGTCGTGGGTTAAACTCGGTATATTATTATTGTCACGTGGGCATGTCTACACCGATGAGGATTAGGGGCATGTGACCATTACTATTATTCCACGGGCTAGCTCCCCGTGAAGACACATCTACGATGAGGATTCCGGGGCATGGTATATGCGATCATTATTCCATGGGCTAGCTCCCGTGAAGACACGCACTGCGATGAGGATGCCGAGGCACGTTATGGCCATGTTACACGATGAGGATTCCGGGACACGCGTCGCGTATTATATATATATATATATATATATATATATATATGTTATATATGTACGCTGTACGATGAGGTAGGATGCCATGGCGGGTCACATGGTTATATGTTACACCTACGATCGCCGCAGTGATGAAGGATTCCACGGCGGAGATATATATATATGTATTGTATATGTATGCAGACGGTGAGGTAGGATGCCAGGCGCGTCACGAGTATGATTTATGTCATAGGCTCGCGATGAGGAAGGAATTCCACGGGCATTAGTGATGACTTGAGGCGCGAGTCCCGCCAGACTGATCGCTTATATGTTGTATCGTAGTTTGGTTATCATACATGTCTCCCGCTTTATATAGACTATTATGATTTCATTTACGATATTTTCATTTCACATACTGTACTGTTATCGACCTCCTTGGGGCTGCTCAAATGTCGCGGTAAGTACACCGGTTGTTGATCCTCGCCATAGGATCACATTTAGCTTCGAAAGCTCCGTTTCTCCGAGGCTTATCTTTCGTATAGTCCTGTCATAGTAGGTACTTGTACATTCTGGGGTATGACGGCCCTGTCCGTCATAGTTGTGGTTACATTCTTAGAGTGCAGCAATCTTGTTGTGGGCAAGTGGTTTGTAAGGGATTTAGCGTTCATGTTGGTATTTATATATACAGAAGGTAACCGCTTTTGGTTAACTCGTTGCTTATTTTATGTGTTGTTTCATGCTTAAGGTTTTATTTCCGCTGATTTTCTCGATGTTTGTATCACCAGGGTGCGGGGTAGGCACGATCCACGCCCGAGGTCGGGTCGTGACAAAAGTGGTATCGTGAGCGCTTAATCCTCGGAAAGTGTCTACAGACCGTGTCTAGTAGAGTCTTGATTATCGGTGTGTTGTGCACCACATCTATAATCAGGAGGCTACAGGATATTTAGGATTGGTCAGTTCAAAAAGGCTCATAGACATCTGTGTTTGCCTGACAATTTATCTGTTTTATAATGTCATCATTGTCACGACCCGACTCGCCGCGATCGTGCCCTACCCGGCAACCGTTCGGTATACATCGAGAGAATAGCAAATGAACATACACAACATAAACACGTGTAAACAATAAACATCACAGACCAGCCGATAAGCGCCATCCATAATATAAACATAATCAAAAGTGCAATTGTACAACTCGCTTCTGCTTTGACCACATACGTGAATACTGCACTTCAGGAATAACAACTGTGGCGGGACAGGGCCCCGCCATACCCCTGAATGTACACAAATCTACAACATCAGGGAAAGACTGTACCAAAAGAGACAAGCCTCCGGAGAAATGAAGCTTCTGACGTCTGATAAGTGATCCTAAGAATGCGGATCCACCACCTGCTTACCCTTTCCTGCGGCATTTAACGGCCGGGAAGGGGTCAAGACACAATATGTACTAAGTATGTAAATCGGAAATACGTAATTACATCATAAGTTTAAATCAAAGCCGGAGACATGTATGATAACAAAATTACAGTACACAGTGCCTTATTAACAATGAGAGTAAACCAAGAGAATACGTAACATGGCAATAGGAGACTCACGATCAAATCATGGGTAGCGAACCCATAGAAACAAGTGGTATAACGTCTTGGGGTTTTACCCCTCATCTATACTCTTACCCTGAAGCAGGTGGTATAACGTCTTGGGGATTTTCCCCTCATTTATACTCTTACCCTAGTAAAACAGGTGGTATAACGTCTTGGGGGTTTACCCCTCATTTATACTCTTATCCTGGAGAAGGTGGTATAGCGTCTTGGGGGTTTACCCCTCACTTATACTCTTACCCTAACTCAACCGGCCGTCATACAATAAATAAGCAAGTTAGACATCCCCCTAACTTCTTATTAGTCTTATTCATCTACACTCTCATTTTAGTTTACTTAAGGCACTAATATGTTATAATAAATCCGGGAGTTTAACCCAAAGTACTACGTACTTCTAATCTTTTAAAATGACTCATTTTCATATAAAACTTCCAAGATACTATTAACCGTAGTATCAAGTTAAAATTACTTTTCAAGACAAGTCACAATACCTTTAGAAATAAAGTTAGGTTTCTAAATCAAGTGACTCCTTTTATTATAAAACCTTAGGCAATTGATGCCTTAAAATCAAATTGTCTTTTCATTAAAATCAAGTCATTTATCTTTCCATAAAGCAAATATAACCAACTTCCCATAAAGTCGTTATATTCACTTTATACCTTAGCCAAATACAATTTCCTATCCAAGGGACCCATACGTTTAAAACGGAACAAGTATCACATACTTTAAAACTCTTCAAGTCCCTTAACTTTAATAAAACATTAGACTTCCTTAATACTTTCAAAGAAGTGAGTTAAACTCCTAACTCACCCGGCTTGGCTATTCATAAAACTAGTAAAGGATATCAAGGTCTTGTACGTCTACCGTACTATATACGTACAACTAGTCATGCTCAAAAGATAGGAAAAGTTCTACATACCTCTTCGGGTCAAACCACTTGCCAAGTACAAAATCCCGCCCGTAGAATGTCAACCTATAATATTCACAATACGTCTATTAACGTCTTACTTCAACGTAGAATATTATAAATGTAAAGTCCCTAAATTCTACGGGAATGTCAACCTATAATATTCACAATCCCTCCTTTGTTTCTACTTACTTTGCCACCTTTTTCAAGGCCGAATACAACAACCAAACACGCCACATTTAAGGCACAATCAAAGCAATTAATCAATAGGGGATTACACACCTACTAGACGTGTAAAATTCCGCCCCACAAATGATATCAAACCAACACAACTACAAGTTCATTTCGGCCACATTGAGTATAGTAACACCAATTCTTATCCAATTCCATTTCAATCCAAGTTGTTAGCAATACATGATATCAAGTCGCAATTGATTATAACTACTATAATCTTCAAGTAAGTAACATGCGACGATTTCAAATAAACGACCAATTAGCAATCCAACTTCAAGTGGCTTATACAACATTTCAGATTTAAGCTACAAGAAATCCATAATACTTATAAATTTCAACTCATATACTTCATGCTAGCAACAAGTAAAGCTAACAACAATATAAATAATCTTGTAACACTTTTTAAGGGACAAGATAATACCTTAACGAATCTTAATCCAACTCCAAATCCGAAGTCGCTCCTTAGCAACTTAGAGCCTCTTCAAGACGCTTCAATCCGCTAGTTGAGACCCTTAGATCAACACCAACAAATTTTCTTCAAATCTCCAAACAAAACCTAGAAAGACAACTAGGTTTTCGCTTTGCGACTAACCCGAAAACTATATTTTTCCAAGATTTTTCTATTGAGATATGCTTACAATACACTCAAGAACCTTGGTTTAAAGTGTGGAGCTAAATGGACAAGAAACAAAGATTTTTCTTTTTTCTCAAGAGGGAACCCGAGAGCAATGCTTAGTGTTCTTCAAATTTTTGTGAAATTTTGGCTAAGTGTTAAGCTTGTCTTGCACTACTAGTATTATATAGTGTAATGGAGGGTCAAGATATAAACAAATGGGTGGTTTGGATGAGGTCTTAACAAATATCAAGACCATGTGGACCCATTGACTAAGTCAATAATGTCAAGCTCACTACTTGCAAGACTTGCCATCCTAAGACTATGGTCAATGACCATCTTGGCCATGCCTATTTCGTCCAAGGCATCCAAAAGGGGGGGGGGGGTGACACGTGTCGCCCTCCCATTCGTCACAATAATACGTTTTCCGACAATTTCATATTTCCGATAAATTTTTACAAGCCTCAAATCTTAACACTTGTGAGTTCTTACGTACGTTCTTTAAACATGTCCTGAAAATACGGGGTGTAACATTCTTCCCCCCTTAGAAACATTCGTCCCCGAATGTTCTTTCGGAGTCAAACTTATAATTAGCGACATAGTTTTCTTTCACAACCCCGACATACCAATACTGCCACACATGGCCACAATAATAGCATTTACACAAAACAAATGCTTAAATTAAAACTTGACAAGTAAGGGAAAACGAATTACCTGAAGGTGTAGGGAATAAGTGAGGATACTTCCTCAACATGTCCTCCTCCGCTTCCCAAGTCATCTCCTCTCGGTTATCATTTCTCCATAAGACTTTGACGGAAGCCACATCCTTGGTCCGTAGTCGCCTGACCTGGCGATCGAGTATCGCTATGGGAATCTCCTCATACGATAACCCCTCTGTCACCTGGACCTCACTAGTAGGGAAAACTCTCGCTGGATCTCCGATACACTTCCGCAACATAGAAACATGGAAGACCGGATGTACCGCCTCTAACTCTGATGGCAGATCCAACTCATAGGCAACCTTTCCCACTCTACGGACGATCTGTTAGGGCCCAATGTACCTTGGGCTGAGTTTCCCCTTCTTACCGAATCTCATCACACCCTTCATGGGTGACACCTTCAAGAAGACCCAATCGCTCACGAAACTCCAAATGCCGCCGATTATCCGCATATGACTTCGCCGACTCGAGCCGCTATCAGCCTCTCTGGATAAGCTTCACCTTATCCACACCTGAACCAAGTCCGCCAACTAATCGCACCTAGCCCACGTCGAACCAACCAATCGGCGACCGCATTTCGCCATATAAAGCCTCGTATGGCGCCATCGATATCGGAATGGTAGCTGTTGTTATAAGCAAACTCCACAAGAGGCAAATGATCCTCCCAGCTACCCCTGAAATCAAACACGCAGGCTCGCATCATATCCTCGTTGTCGATAGTACGCTCTGCCGCCGTCACCGAGGATGAAATGTCAGACGAGACTCATCTGTGTCCCTAAACCCTTCTGGAAAGACCTCCACAAGTTAGCCGTAAACTGGGCTCCCCTATCAGATATAATCGACACCATGCAACCTCACAATCTCTTTGATGTACAATCTGGCATAGTCCTCAGCCGAAAACGTCGTCCTGACTGGAAGGAAATGGGCTGATTTCGTCAGCCTATCAACAATAACCCAAATGGAGTCGTACTTCCCGAGTACGAGGTAACCTCAGAACAAAGTCCATGTTGATCACCTCCCACTTCCAAGTCGGAATCTCAATAGCTCGCAATAATCCACCGGGCCTCGTGCTCGACCTTGACTACGGCAATTAGGACACTGCGGCAACAAAATCGCCACGTCCTCTTCGTGCCATCCCACCAATACAAACATCCGAGGTCATGGTACATCTTGGTCGACCGGATGAATAGAATAACGAGCACCGTGTGCCTCCTGAATCTGGCCGAAGTCCTCGACACATCGGGAACACACAACCGGCCCTCAAATCAAGACTTATCAGCGCTACTCGAATAGACTATTCTCCTCCCGAAGAGCGCATCTCGATCAGACCAACATCGGGTCCTCAAACTGCCGCCTTCACCTCATCAACGATCAAGACTCGACAACCTCACGAACCTGCACCCACTATCGTCGGTATCAATCAATCGAACCCAAGGCTCGCTAATCGGTGGATCTGACGACCATGTCCGTCTCTGGCTGTACCTCTGACAGGCTCCCCATCGATCTACGACTCAAGGCATCAGCAACTACGTTGGCCTTCCCCGGATGGTATAGAATATCAACATCATAATCTTTCAACAACTCTAACCACCGTCTCTGTCGCAAGTTCAACTCCCTCTGCCTAAAGATATATTGGAGGCTCTTGTGGTATGTATAAATATCCACATGAACCCCATACAAATAATGTCTCCAAATCTTCAAGGCATGAATAACTGCGGCCAACTCTAAGTCATGGGTAGGGTAATTCCTTTCATGCTTCCAGAATCGCCGGAAGCATAGGCTATAACCTTGTCGTCTTTGTATCAAACACACCCTATCCCGATACCCGAGGTATCACAATAGATCACGTGCCGCCTAACCCCTCAGAAGAGTAAGAACCGAGCGTAGTCAACCTTTCCTTCAAAGAATCGGAAACCCTTCTCGCAAGCCTCGTCCATGGAACTTGGCCGCTTACGAGTCACCTAGTCAACGGTGCGAAATCAAGCAACCGCTTCCACAAACTTACGATAATAACCTGCCAGCCCTAAGAAACTGCGCACTTTGGCCGGAGTAGTAGGTCTCGGCCAAGACTCGATCGCCTCAATCTTTGCCGTATCCACCCGAACACCATCGCCCCAATAATATTCCCGTGAATGCCACCGAGGCCAACCAAAACTCACACTGAGAACTTGGCGAATAGCTCGCGGCCCGGAGGACCCAAGTACCGCCTCAAGTGATCTGCGTGCTCGCTCTGTCGCGAATAAACCAGATTTCATCAATGAATACTATCACAAATGTATCCAAAATGGCTTGAACACCCGGTTCATCAAATCCATAAATACTGAAAGGCGTTGGTCAACCCGAAAGACATAACTCGAACTCATAATGCCCATACGGGTCTGAATGCATCTTTGGGATGTCCGCCTCTTGAACTCGTGACGATGATAACTGCATCGCAGTCTATCTTGGAGAAACACCTCGCACTCGCAATCGGTCAAACAAATCATCAATTCGGGGAGGGTACCTATTCTTAATGGTTACCTTATTCATTGCTGTAATCAACACACATACTGGCGTCCCATCCTTCTTCTTCACAAACAACAGCGCTCCCGTGGAGATACACTAGGCCTGATAAAGTCTTTCTCCAAAGAAATCTTTCTGGTCCTTCACTCTCTCAACTCAAAGAAAGCATCCTCAGATGGCGGAATGGAAATAGGTCGAGTTTCCGCAATGTGTCAATAAAAACTCAATCTCCTCTCGTGAGGATACCCTAAGATCGCCGGGAACACATCCGAAACTCCTAACCACGGCATCGGGAAGAATCGCACCTCACCAGATCAAATACGAACGGATGATAGATGTACCCTTTCTGCACCATCTTCCTAGCCTTGAGGTAAGAAATAAACCTACCCCTCGGCGAAGCTGTGTTGCCCTTCCACTCGATAACTGACTCGCCAGGAAACTGGAACCGAGCCAACCTGTCCCTACAGTCAACATTGGCATAATAAGAAGCCAACCAGTCCATACCCATAATGACATCAAAATCTGTCATCTCCAACTCTATCAAGTCTGCAAGGTCGCAGTAAATAAATCGGACAACCTCTATACACCGCCGCCTAACACCGAATCACCCACTGGCGTAGCTACCTCAAAAGGCTCTATCGACACTGGCTCTATCCCGATTCTACCCGCAATAATAGGGGACACATAGGACAAGGTAGACCCTGGATCTATCAAAGCATAAACATCACGATGCCAAATCAATAATGTACTGACGGCGTGAGGAAGCCTCCCGATCTGGCGGTGGCTAGAGAATATATACGGTTCTGTGGACCGCTAGAACTGGAACCACCACCACGACCTCTACCGCGGCCTTCCAGTCCGTGAGTACCACGCCCTCGGGCGCGTAACCTGAAGGAGAAGAAGACCAACAACAGATCACGCTTGCCGTACCGCACCACCCACGCCTCTAGGCGGACAATCTCTCCTCAAATGGCCCGGCCGCCACAAGTGTAACAAGCTCCCAAAACCTGCGACACTCGCCTCGTGAAACCTACTGACGAGCAGCGAGGTGTGGGTGGTCCCGATCGGTGACGGTTCGCCTCCCGAAATTCCAAAGTCCCGAGCCACGACCGCCTCCGAATGACTGGTGATCGGACCTCCCGCCGTAAAACCGTGAGGGAGCACTCTGTGCTGGCTGGAAAGTGGACCTAGTCTGTTGTTGAGGTTGTCCGCCTCGAAAAATGCCCTGAGACCGTGTCCTAAATTGTTATACCGTATTTTTAGAGTATGTGCGTGGGGCGACGTAGAAAATTTGAACTTGAGAATAGGCTTGGCGATTTATTCTTGTGCACAACACGGTTAGAGTCGTTTTCGACAAAGCGTTTCCACGACTTTCGTAGGAAAATTCCGGCTATGTCATTTCTAATTTTTGCGGATTTTTAGAGACGAAACATTTTGGACCAACAAGAGGCGACACTTGGCACCTCTCATTGGTGGGCTTTGGGCGGCAACGGGACGAATTCTTGGCCTTGTTTAGTCAAGGTTAGGTAGGATATTTTGTGGTAGATGGATAAGGTGCACTTGGCAAGATCTTGGCCTACACTTGCCTTGCACTTGGCAAGATCTTGGCCATTGGTTGGCCTTTGCTAGACCTATAAATACCCCTTTGGAAGACTTCTTCATCCATTCCAAATATTTCCTAAGTGTTAAAATCCTCCTCCCTCCTTTGTGTTGAGTTCGGAGAGCCCTCTCCCCTTGGCAGAGTACCCCAGTAGGGTAGGCGAGGTATACACCCCCTCCTTGTGGTGCTAGCCGTGGGTACCCCTAGCCTAGTTTTTTTTGTATAAATACCATCCTCTTGGTAGAAATACTCTCAAAAGTATTGTTACTATACCCAAATTACCTTAGCCGTATACCTTGTAGTATTCTAAGGTTATACTTATACGAAAAGCCCAGAAATACTATTATGCATCCCGTCAGTCACCAAACCGAAACCCTAAGGAAAAATCTCCATGGTTAGTTGGAGTAGTATGTAGAAGTGGGTTAGAACTTCTAAGGGTAGTTTGGAGTGGGTTGGAGCGCACGGAGTTGGAGCTAAACGTTGCCCAGGATCGACATTTAAACTTGGATAATTATGGGCTTATCGAGATAAATATCTTGTCCCTCTATTGTAATTGGAAATTACATGATTGTTAGACTATATAGTTGAAGTATACTATATATAGAATCGACGTTGTTATCGGCAATGTCTTTGGACTTAAGCCTGAATAATACTTACGGCAATGTCTCGCGACTTAAGCCTGAATAATAAGAAACCTTTTCGAAAGAAGAGTGCTGAACTGTAATTACATAGGACTGTATTACAGTAGACTTGTGTAGCTTTTCTGTGAGGTAGAATTGTGCACGTCCGGTTTAGACGTATAACCCCCCCGGTTGGCTTGGTAGTCGGCCGTTAGAGGAGGAGATTTACGGTTGCGGGAGAGTCTTTGCAGAATTTTACGTAGAATGTTCTCGATGAGATCTAAATGTTAATAAGAGCCTTGTGGCCTTATAGGTTGAAGTACTACGTGTGGCGCGATCTACTTGGCTTAAGGAGTAGCCGACGGTTTGAGGTACTTGAAGCGTTTTGCTATTAGTCGATAATCGTCGCGAGGTATGTGAACCTCTTCCTACCTTTTCTAGCATGATATGTGTATAACTATGTAGTACGGTGACGTATGTGTTAAACGATTTGATTGGTTTGAAACATAAAGTGTTATAACGGCTTTATGGGAAGTTGGTTATAACAACTTTATGTAAGTAAGAAAATGCTTTATGGTTTTAAAAGGTAACTGATTTGACTTATAACTGACTTAATGTATAATAATAAAGAATCTTGAAGTAGTTCAAAAGAATGCTGAATCATTTTTAACAGAAGAATAATACTTGGTTTTGAAAACATAAGAGTTATACTAGCTTTATGGGAAGTTAGGTATAACATCTTAAGATTGGTAAAATGAATGGTTTATTGATTTTAAAAGTTAAGAGACTTGATCTTAAAAGATAAGAGACTTAACTTGTTTTACTTGGTAATTAACATTTTGTTAAAAATGTTGTAAAACCTCATTCGCGAGTAATGAGTACTTGATTTTAAAAGCAATAATGTTTCTTGATTTGAAATCGAATAAGTATCGAACAAACCACAAAGAACGCTAATAAAGGGAAATGTTTTGACAGATTAAGTATTATTAAAACCAGTAGAAACTTCCATCTGCATAAAAACTAAGATGAGACAAATGATGATACATTTCCTAGATCATGGCTGCTTAAATAAGATTGTTATAAACAAGAATAACCTACTCACGTATCAGACATATGTTTCTCAAATTGCTTTTAAGGGAGAATTATATCATTAAGTGATTAAGATTATGAACTACGAAACCTTTCGAAAACGAGAAACTTGAGTAATTGAAATTAGGCAAACTTGAAACGTTTGGAAAAGAATATTGTTACTTGATTTTACGAAGAGAAGTGTTTTGATTTACTTCAAAGGATAATCACTCTATTTTCATATACTACGGGTATTGTGTGACTTTGTAAACGTAACGTATCTTTTAAAAGAAAATGTATGAAGTACTTTGGGAATAGATACCCGACCTGGTTAATCATATATTAGAATGTACCTTGTGTGTATAACTTGATTGTGCTGGTTTGTGATAGCCTTAAAATACTTTCTTGTTGATTTGATAAGTAAACATGTTAGGATGCTACGTGTGTTAGTGTCTTGTAATGTTTGTGTAAGAGAGTATTCTTGTTGTGCTTATGTTGTTTAACGATTAGCTGTTATGTTAGTATAATATCACTCACCTTGACTTATTTCCGGAGGTTAAGCTGCCCTCCGATGCGGGGTAGACTCAGGCGGTCTGGGACCATGATTCGAGAATACCTCATGCGGGTCGAGGATCCATGCGGAACTACGGAGTTCCGGTTAGTTGCGGCCCTTGTGGTTATGCGGTCTCTGCGGCATGCGGATCGCGGGTCGGGGCGATGCCGAGTAGCTACCCTCGACGCGGGGTTACATACCTATGCGGGCCTATATGAGTGGCCTATGCGGACTACGGAGTCGTGATTAGGCTTGCATGGTGATACTACGGACAATTGGCCTGCTTGATCATTCGCACCTAGAAAAGACACATGATTTACCTATTGTTGCTCTTGTTTATGATGTGGCACTATGCGGTTACCTTGGTTGTTTACATACTTGCAAACCGATTTTAAAATGATATGTTTTCATTTAAGTACTTCTGATTTCATATACTTGGTACTGTTATCGACCTCCTTCGAGGCTGCGTTCATGCCGCAGTTGAGGTACACGATCGTTGATCCTAGCTCTCGTGGTCAGTTCAGCGTTGGGAAGCTCCGTTTCTCGAGGCTTATCGATGGTATAGTCCTATGCGTAGTAGGTGTTTACATTCGTGGGTTTGGCGGGCCTGTCCCCATTGTTGTCGTATCATTCTTAGAAGTCCGTAATCTTTGTTGTGGCGGTGTTGTAATGGGATGTATCGTTCGGTTTTAAAATTGATTTATATATATATGCCGCAAGGCAAGTTTTCTCCGACATCGTTTCTTACTTCATAATATTTTCATGTCTTGTTTTATGTTCGATTACTCGATGTTGTATCACTAGGGTGCCGGGTAGGCACGATCACGGGCGAGGTTGGTCGTGACAAAAGTATCAGGCGCTTAATCCTCGGAAAGTGTCTGCCCGTATCGATGAGAGTCTTGGTTATCGGTGTGTTGTGCACCACACCAATAATCAGGAGGCTATAGGATATTTAGGATTGATTTTTATTCTTCTCACTCTGAGATCGTGCCTTAGAGCTGTGTTGCAAGTGGGACCCTCTCACGTATTCCTTTCACCGCTATGCCTTCGCGTAGGCAACCCGCCCGGGAGGGCAAGCGGCGAGGAGGCGCGAGTAGAGTCTGAGAGGTTACGAGGCACGAGCCCAACCATAACGAGTTAGGTGCTTCATTCGGGAGTTCTGCGACGTCACTAAGCCCCAGCAGAGTTTAGCACGGCGGCGGCAGTTCCTACTGCGGCCATGATATTTGAACCTTCAGTTCCACGACCGGAAACAGAGAATATAGATTGCGAAAATACAACCCTGTTACTAGCTATGGATTTGGCTACCAGAGAGCATACCGATATACCGCGAGTCTTGATGAATATCTTAGAAAGGGTTGTGCGAGAGTAATTCTTCAGTTAAGCTTGGCATGGCACGAGTGCGGCTTGTGCGCAGCGAGCCAAAACGTAAGATCGGCGGGTTAAAGGATAGCGAGAAGGGCGAGCGGCAAGGTCCTTTAGTAACTTTGAGGCGAGTCGCCACGCGGATTAGATTATGCACATCCACGGTGCGAAGGTCCTCCGGGGTTCGGGACGTTCGGGGTATGCAGGAGTTGGTGAGCTCGAGCTTCGGTTCACGATACACGTAGGTTCCACCCCACGGATTCATTTTCCCGGATTCACAGCGATGTGACGACGTCGTCGGGAATGTCATCTTTTAGTTAGTACTTGTTTTACCTACGGCCGTCAGTCGATGTCAAAAGAGTGTCCTTGTAGGAGGACTTAGCCTTGAGATCGATGGGTAGTCGTCACGCCAGCTATACGCCTGCAGGCGAGTTTGATTAGAAACGACTTAAGGAGTGGAGCGATGAATCTGAGTTTATCCTTAACCTCTACAGAGATTAGTACGTATGATGAGATGAGTATATCTTAAGTGCTATGTTCGATAGCAGTGTGTAAATTGTGATTAGGAATCATGGTTAGTAGGGAAGATTGGGGATAGAAAGTGTGAGCCTTAGAGTTTTATACGTAGAGACCTTAGAGGTAAGGCCAGCTCGAGTAAAAGATGTATTGTTTATGTTTGACCCTTATCGGAGTGCATAGTGCACGTGAGCTATGTTTGTGGGATAAGTCACGTAGTGTGGAATGAAAGAGGGTAGTTGAGCTAAGAAGACCGCCAGGTTTCGTAACGTGATTAGTAAGAGTTTTCGTTCGGGAGCTAATGTCTTGCGGCGTTGCCGGTCGGGTTGAGCCACGTTGCGGGTCAACCCGCGGCATGTTTGGTGGTGGGGTCAGTTTGTGGTGGTTCCGCTTTGTGGTAGGATCACGGGTGTTTGGCCCAAGTTGATTAACCAAACAGACGAGTTCGTGGACGCGTTCGACGATGGTCGGGCGATAGGGCCCATCGTGTTTCTTGGTCAGACCGCTCACTCGGCGATGTTGATTTATCGTAAAGGTTGTAAGGCTACGGGTGCCTACCTTCACCTTATGACGAGCAGTGGAGCCTGTGTTACTACTGCTCTTTTCCGAAGTTTTACGGCGATTAGGAACTCAGGTGAGTCTCGTATCGTATTCGCCCTCGGGCGGTGTGGATTTCGGGGTAGTGTAAGGATTGTTGTCTCTGTTGAGGAGTGCTTAAGCTACCATTTCGGTGTTCGGATGTCGCCTTATGAAGCCTTGTAGGGCGGAAGTGTAAGTCGCCCGTCGATTGGTTCGATGTTGGCAATTGATAGTTGGTTCAGCTTGTTCCGGAGATGTGGATAGGGTAAAGCTTGTCTAGAAGAGGTTCTGGCGGCTCGGAGAAATCGTGCGGATAATGGTGGCGACGCTTAGAGTTGAGTTGATGGTCGGTCTTCTTGAAAGTACCACCGGGTTGGGTGTGACGAGTTTTGGAAAAGCGAGAATTTAGCCGAGTTACTTTGGGCCTTTTGAGTTCATGTGAAGAATAGGCGGGGTTGCCTATATGTTAGCTTTTGTCGTCCGACTTAGGATACAATCGTCCTTTTCGTATTGTTATGATCGGAAAGTATCGAGATCCATCAGTGTTCCCGATTAATGATGACCACGTTAGAGATAGTAACCCAGTTTTGGAAGCTGAAGATTTAAAATGGTAAGAGTTCGAGTGTACGACAACCTCGGGGATCGCATCTGACCCGGTACCATCGTTGGGTCGCCGAGTGACACTAGAACCTCGTGGCAAAGTGACAAAAGTGGTATCACGACGAGTAAAGGGAGAATCAAGCATGTATTGCGAGCAGAGATGTGACCATTTCTTTTGTATGGAGAAAGTGCGGAGGAATTATATTTTAGACCGCGGATGGGAGGCGTTTGTGATGTTAGAGGTGTTTCCTCGTGAACTTGGATGTAAGTGTCACGACGTTGGCCGTGATCGTGGATCGGGGCACCCAAGTAGCCATACATCGAGTAACGTGGAAATATAAATCAAGACAGAAACAGCTTTATAAAATAAGACACGCTTTATGTAAGAAAACGCTTTCGACATATATAAATAATCATGGTTGTGATTACATCCCAAAAGCATAACATGACTCAGACCTTCTAAGGAAATATACAACTATGGCGGGACAGTGGTCCCGCCATACCTTCTATACAAAACTATCTACAACAGGAGATCATACCTAAAAGTAGAGCCTCCGGAGAAGATAGAGCTCGACACCAACGCAAAGATCCTAAGGATGCGGATCTAGCACTTTTTGCCTTTACTGCGGCATTTAACGCAGCCCCCGAGTCGGTCATAACAGTACCAAGTATGTGAAACTATAAGGAATCAAATGAAATCAAGTATTCAAAACCTTTTCACAAATACAATCGGTTAATTGCACCTAGTGCCACATCACAAACAACAAGAATAGGAAATCAGAATGTGTCTATTCTAGGCCGCGAATGATCGAAGCAGGCCAATCGCCCATAGTATCATTCTGCGTGCCTAGTCACGGACTTCCGCGCGTAGGTCACACAGACCGCATGAGGTATCCTCGCGTCGGGGCAGCAACCCCGGATCCGCCTAGGCTCGGCTCGCATAGCCTCAAAAGACCGTGATAGTCTCAACAGACGCGCAGGAATCCCCGCATCGGCTAAACACGGAATGATCAATCCTGGAGCATACCGCTCGCATAGTCTCACAGACCGCATAGGTCGTATAGACCGTCAAGGGGCAAGCCACCATATAACGATCGGGTAGGTGATACAATAACAGTACAACGGACTTACCGGTTAGCAACGTAAGCACAGCAAGAATGACCCCCTTACACAGCATTTCAAGACACTAATCATAATATGTCTACTTATCACACAAATCTTACTACACTTAACAGAAATCAATACAAGGCTTTTATAAACAAACAAGTAAACAGTTCCTTTTTATCTTTCTTAAGTTGTTATACCTAACTTCCCATAAAGCTAGTATAACTCTTAAGCTTTTGTTTTAAAAACCAAATATTTATCTTCTGTTAAAAAATGATTCAGTATTCTTTTGAAATGCTTCCAGTTCTTTGTTATTCAGGCTTAAGCCGTGAGGCATTGCCGTAAGTATTATTCAGGCTTAAGCCGTGAGGCATTGCCATAAGTATTATTCAGGCTTAAGTCAAAGACATTGCCGTAGTTATTATCGATTAACACGTACGCGTCTACCGTACTATATATTGTAAAATATCATGCTTTAGGAAGAATCACATACCTTCTCAGCGAAAACCACCTGCCAAGTTGAATATGTCGCGCGCAGAGAGTCAGCCTATAATAGTCACAGACATCTATCAAAGACTACTCTGAAGGTCATTCTAAACAGAGGGTTCACAATTCTACGGAAAGTCGGGCAACACCTCCTACCGGTGAGCTATATAAGTTCATCATGAAGCTTGATCTATGTAAATGATTTGATTATTCTTCTTTTAAACCCTTTTGTGATAACAGTTCAATTCTATTCTGTGATATTCTTCTAAGTATTTATACTTATTCTTATACTACTACTGTATGTATTCTCTAATTCAAAAGAGGGTTAGGATTAGTTACCTCGGTAAGCCCATAATATCCTAGATAAAGTCGCGCTGAGCAAGGTTTTGCTCCTAAGTTATACGCTCGGTAGCTCAAGAACCTTAGAAGTTCTTCACAACTTCTACAAAGGACTAAGGGATTTGGGCTAGGTATTTTGGGCATTATAACAATACTAGAAGATAACTTTTCTACCAAGGGAGGGGTAGATTTCGGCTAGGCTAGGGGGTAGGCCCTCGCCAAACTCACTCAAGGGGGAGGTGTTGGACGAAGGCTAAGGGAGAGGAGAGGATTTTTCAAGACTTGGAAGATAACTTTGTGGATGAAGAACTCTTCATCTCTAAGGGTATTTATAGCAAGCCTTGCCAACCAATGGCCAAGATGAAGACAAGTGCAAGGCAAGTGTAGGGTGAGGATTAACTATACACAAATATCCTACCAACTCCTTGACTTGTGCACAAGGCACAAAAAACGTGCCATGGCTCTCCAATTCGTCCAAATGGACGATTCAAGTCCACTAATGGGAGGGTGCCAAGTGTCGCCCTCCCGTTGGTCCAAAATGTTTCGTCTCTCGGAAAAATCCGCAAAAATTAGTAATGGCATAGCCGGAATTTTCCCTACGAAAGCTGTGGAAACGTTTCGTCGGAAAACGATTCTTTTAGTGAGTTGTGTACAAAAAAAACGTCCAAGGCTAACTTTAAGGCCAAACTTTTTGTACGTATTCCCTTACATACATACTCTGGAAATACGGGGTATAACAGTAAGTATTTTGCGCAGGTGTTGTTGTGGCCAGTTGTGGCAGGATTGTTCAGATAAGTATAGTAGTGAAGACTATACTGGCGCACGTTTGGTTTGAGACTTAGAAGGAACATTCGGGACGAATGTTTCTAAGGAGGGGAGAATGTTATACCCCGTATTTTCAGAGTATGTACGTAAGGACGTACGTAGAAAATTTGAACTTGAGAATAGGCTTGGCCGATTTATTCTTTGTGCACAACACCCGGTTAGAGTCGTTTTTCGACAAAACGTTTCCGAGCTTTCGTAGGGAAAATTCGGCTATGTCATTTCTAATTTTTGCGGATTTTTCAGAGACGAAACATTTTGGACCAACAAGAGGCGACACTTGGCACCTCTCATTGGTGGGCTTTAGGCGGCAACGGGCGAATTCTTGGCCTTGTTTAGTCAAGGTTAGGTAGGATATTTTGTGGTAGATGGATAAGGTGCACTTGGCAAGATCTTGGCCTACACTTGCCTTGCATGGCAAGATCTTAGCTATTGGTTGGCCTTTGCTAGACCTATAAATACCCCTTTGGAAGACTTCTTCATCCATTCCAAATATTTCCTAAGTGTTAAAATCCTCCTCCTCCCCTTTGTGTTGAGTTCACTGAGCCCTCTCCCCTTGGCGGAGAGTACCCCCAGTGGGGTAGGCGAGGGTATACACCCTCCTTGTGGTGCTAGCCATGGGTACCACTAGCCTAGTTGTTTCGTATAAATACCATCCTCTTGGTAGAAATACTCTCAAAAGTATTGTTACTATACCCAAATTACCTTAGTAGATACCTTGTAGTATTCTAAGGTTATACTTATACGAAAAGCCCAGAAATACTATTATACATCCCGTCAGTCACCAAACCGAAACCCTAAGGAAAAATCTCCATGGTTAGTTGGAGTAGTATGTAGAAGTGGGTTAGAACTTCTAAGGGTAGTTTGGAGCGGGTTGGAGCGCACGGAGTTGGAGCTAAACGTTGCCCAGGATCGACATTTAAACTTGGATAATTATGGGCTTATCGAGGTAAATATCTTGTCCCTCTATTGTAATTGGAAATTACATGATTGTTAGACTATATAGTTGAAGTATACTATATATAGAATCGAACGTTGTTATCGGCAATGTCTTTGGACTTAAGCTCGAATAATACTTACAGCAATGTCTCGTGACTTAAGCTGAATAATAAGAAACCTTTTGAAAGAAGAGTCTTTGAATAATTACATAGGACGTATTCTGAGACTTGTGTAGCTTTTACGTGAGGTAGAATTGTGCACGTCGGTTTAGGCGTATAACCCTGGTTGGCTTGGTAGCGGCCGTTAGAGAGGAGATTTACGCGGTTGCGGGGAGCGCCGAATTTTACGTAGAATGTTCTACGAAGAGACCTAAATGTTAATAAGCGCCTTGTGGCCTTATAGGTGGAAGTACTACGTGTGGCGCGATCTACTTGGCTTAAGGAGTAGCCGACGGTTTGAGGTACTTAGAGCGTTTTGCTATTAGTCGATAATCGTCGCGAGGTATGTGAACCTCTTCCTAACTTTTCTAGCATGATATGTGTATAACTATGTAGTACGGTACACGTACATGTGTTAAACGTATTTGATTGGTTTGAAACATAAAGTGTTATAACGGCTTTATAGGAAGTTGGTTATAACAGCTTTATGTAAGTAAGAAAATGCTTTATGGTTTTAAAAGGTAACTGATTTGACTTATAACTGAATTAATGTGTAATAATAAAGAATCTTGAAGTAGTTCAAAAGAATGCTGAATCATTTTTAACAGAAGAATAATACTTGGTTTTGAAAACATAAGAGTTATACTAGCTTTATGGCAAGTTAGGTATAACGTCTTAAGATTGGTAAAATAAATGGTTTATTGATTTTAAAAGTTAAGAGACTTGATCTTAAAAGATAAGAGACTTAACTTGTTTTACTTGGTAATTAACATTTTGTTAAAAATGTTGTAAAACCTCATTCGCGAGTAATGAGTACTTGATTTTTAAAAGCAATAATGTTTTACTGATTTCGGAAATCAGAATAAGTATCGAACAAACCACAGCAGCGCTAATAAAGGGAAATGTTTTGACAGATTAAGTATTATTAAAACCAGTAGAAACTTCCATCTGCATAAAAACTAAGATGAGACAAATGATGATACATTTCCTAGATCATGGCTGCTTAAATAAGATTGTTATAAACAAGAATAACCTACTCACGTATCAGACATATGTTTCTCAAATTGCTTTTAAGGGAGAATTATATCATTAAGTGATTAAGATTATGAACTACGAAACCTTTCGAAAACGAGAAACTTGAGTAATTGAAATTAGGCAAACTTGAAACATTTGGAAAAGAATGTTGTTACTTGATTTTATGAAGAGAAGTGTTTTGATTTACTTCAAAGGATAATCACTCTATTTTCATATACTACGGGTATTGTGTGACTTTGTAAACGTAACGTATCTTTTAAAAGATAATGTATGAAGTACTTTGGAAATAGATACCCGACCTGGTTAATCATATATTAGAATGTACCTTGTGTGTATAACTTGATTGTGCTGGTTTGTGATAGCCTTAAAATACTTTCTTGTTGATTTGATAAGTAAACATGTTAGGATGCTACGTGTGTTAGTGTCTTGTAACGTTTGTGTAAGAGAGTATTCTTGTTGTGCTTATGTTGTTTAACGATAAGCTGTTATGTTAGTATAATATCACTCACCTTGACTTATTTCCGGAGGTTAAGCTGCCCTCCGATGCGGGGTAGACTCAGGCGGTCTGGGACCATGATTCGAGAATACCTCATGCGGGTCCAAGGATCCATGCGGAACTACTGAGTTCAGGTTAGTTTGCGGCCCTTGTGGTCATGCGGTCTCTGTGGCCATGCGGATGCGGGTCGGGGCGATGCCGAGGAGTAGCTACCTCGATGCGGGTTACATACCTATGCGGGCCTATATGAGTGGCCTATGCGGACTACGGAGTCGAGATTAGGCTTGCATGGTGATACTACGGCAATTGGCCATGCTTGATCATTCGCGACCTAGAAAAGACACATTCTGATTTACCTATTGTTTCTCTTGTTTATGATGTGGCACTATGTGCGGTTACCTTGGTTGTTTCATACATACTTGCAAAACTGATTTTAAAATGATATGTTTTCATTTAAGTACTTTACAGTTTCATATACTTGGTACCTGTTATCGACCTCCGAGCTGCGTTCATACGCGCAGTTGAGGTACACGATCGTTGATCCTAGCTCTCGTGGTCACGGTTCGTTTGGGAAGCTCCGTTTCTCGGGAGGCTTATCGATGGTATAGTCCGCCGTAGTAGGTGTTTACATTCGGGGTTTGGCGGGGCCCTGTCCGCCATTGTTGTCGTATCATTCTTAAGTGCAGTAATCTTGTTGTAGGCGGTGTTGTAATAGGATGTAACTATTCGGTTTTAAAATTGATTTATATATACGCCGCAAGGCAAGTTTTCTCCGACATGTTTCTTACTTCATAATATTTTCATGTCTTATTTTATGTTCGTGATTACTCGATGTTGTATCACTAGGGTGCCCGGTAAGGCACGATCACGGGCGAGGTTGGTCGTGACAAAAGTGGTATCGAGCGATTAATCCTCGGAAAGTGTCTGACCGTATCGGTAGAGTCTTGGTTATCGGTGTGTTGTGCACCACACCAATAATCAGGAGGCTATAGGATATTTAGGATTGGTTTCTATTCTTCTCACTCTGAGATCGTGCCTTAGAGCTGTGTTGCAAGTGGGACCCTCTCACGTATTCCTTTCCCTTACCGTTATGCCTTCGCGTAGGGCAACCCGGCCCAGAGGCAAGGCGGCGAGGAGGCTGAGTAGAGTCTGAGAGGGTTACGAGGGCACAGGCCCAACCATAACCTGAGTTAGGTGCTTCATTCGGGGAGTTCTGCGACGTCACTAAGCCCCAGCAGAGTTTAGCACGGCGGCGGCAGTTCCTACTGCGGCCATGATGTTTGAACCTTCAGTTCCACGACCGGAAACAGAGAATATAGATTGCGAAAAGACAACCCTGTTACTAGCTATGGATTTGGCTACCAGAGAGCATACCGATGTACCGCGAGTCTTGATGAATATCTTAGAAAGGGTTGTGCGAGAGTAATTCTTCAGTTAGGCTTGAGCATGGCACGTATGCGGGCTTGTGCGCAGCAGCCAAGAAACGTAGAGATCGACGGGTTAACGGCGACGAAGAGGGCGAGCGGCAAGGTCCTTTAGTAACTTTGGCGAGTCGCCTCACGTGAATTAGATTATGCACATCCACCGATGCGAAAGGTCCTCCAGGGGTTCGGGGCGTTCGGGGTACGCAGGAGTTGGTGAGCTCGAGCTTCAGGTTCACGGCCACGTAGGTTCGGCCGGCGGATTTAGTTTTCCCCAAGATTCACGGTGTGGCCGACGTCATCGGGAATGTCATCTTTTAGTTAGTACTTGTTTTACCTACGACCGTCAGGGTCTGATGTCAAAAGAGTGTCCTTGTAGGAGGACTTAGCCTTCAGGATCGATGGGTAGTCGTCACCTTCAGCTATGCGCCTACAGGCGAGTTTGATTAGACGACTTAAGGAGTGGAGCGAAGATCTGAGTTTATCCTTAACCTCAGAGATTAGTGCGTATGATGAGATGAGTATATCTTAAGTGCTATGTTCTGATAGCAGTGTGTAAATTGTGATTAGGAATCATGGTTAGTAACCGGGGAAGATTGGGGGATAGAGAAAGTGTGAGCCTTAGAGTGTTATACGTGGAGACCTTAGAGGTAAGGCCATCTCGAGTAAAAGATGTATTGTTTATGTTTGACCCTTATCGGAGTGCATTGTGCACGTGAGCTATGTTTGTGGGATAAGTCCCTGAGTAGTGTGGAATGAAAGAGGGTAGTTGAGCTAAGAAGACCGCTAGGTTTTCGTAACGTGATTAGTAAGAGTTTTCCGGTTCGGGGAGCTAATGTCTTGCGCGTTGCCGGGTCGGGTTGAGGCCACATTGCGGGTCAACCCGCGGCATGTTTGGTGGTGGGTCGGTTTGTGGTGGTTCCGCCTTGTGGTAGGATCACGCGGTGTTTGGCCCAAGTTCGATTAACAGTCTGAGTTCGTGGATGCGTTCGACCAGTAGTCGGGCCGATGGGGGCAGCCCATCGTGTTCTTCGGTCAGGACCGTTCACTCGGCAGTGTTGATTTATCAGAAAGGCTGTAAGGCTACACGGGGTGCCTACCTTCACCTTATGACAGTGGAGCGTGTTACTATTTCTTTTCTGGAAGTTTTACCAGGCAGGATTAGGAACTCAGGTGAGTCTCCGTATCGTATTCGCCCTCGGGCCAGTGTGTGGATTTCAGGGGTAGCTGTAAGGATTGTTGTCTCCTGTTGAGGGAGTGCTTAAGCTACCATTTCAGTGTTCGGATGTCGCCTTATGAAGCCTTGTAGGGGCGGAAGTGTAAGTCACCGGTCGATTGGTTCGATGTTGGCAATATTCAGATAGTTGGTTCAGGCTTGTTCCAGCAGACTGTGGATAGGGTAAAGCTTGTCTAGAAGAGGTTACGGCGGCTCGGAGAAATCGTGCGGATAATCATGGCGACGCTAGAGTTGAGTTGATGGTCGGTCTTCTTGAAAGTACCACCGGGTTGGGTGTGACGAGTTTTGGAAAGCAGAGGAATTTAGCCAGTTACTTTGGGCCCTTTGAGTTCATGTGAAGAATAGGCGGGTTGCCTATATGTTAGCTTTTGTCGTCCGACTTAGGAGACAATACGTCCGATCTTCGTATTGTTATGATCGGGAAAGTATCGGAGATCCATCAGTGTTCCCGATTAATGATGACCACGTTAGAGATAGTAACCCGAGTTTTGGAAGCGACGATGCTCGTAAATGTGGTAAGAGTTCGAGTGTACGGCGACCTCGAGGATCGCATCTGACCGGCACCATCTGTTGGGTCGCGGGTGACACTAGAACCTCGCGGCAAAGTGACAAAAGTAGTATCACGACGAGTAAAGGGAGAAGCGAGCATGTATTGCGGCGAGATGTGACCATTTCTTTTGTATGGAGAAAGTGCGGAGGAATTATATTTTAGACACTTGGATGGGGCGTTTGTGATGTTAGAGGTGTTTCTCGTGAACTTGGATGCAAGTATATTGCGCATCTGTTGTTGTGGCCAGTTGTGGAAGTAGTGTTCAGATAAGTATAGTAGTGAAGACTATCTTGGCGCCGCGTTTGGTTTGAGACTTAGAAGGAACATTCGGACCGAATGTTTCTAAGGAAGGAGAATGTTATACCGTATTTTGAGTATGTACGTGGGGCGTACGTAGAAAAATTTGAACTTGAGAATAGGCTTGGCCGATTTATTCTTTGTGCACAACACCCGGTTAGAGTCGTGTTTCGACAAAACCTTTACACAGCTTTAGTAGGGAAAAATACGGCGATGTCATTTCTAATTTTTTCGGATTTTTACGAGAGACGAAACATTTTGGACCAACAAGAGGGCGACACTTGGCACCCTCTCATTGGTGGGCTTTGGGGCGGCAACTTGGACGAATTCTTGGCCTTGTTTAGTCAAGGTTAGGTAGGATATTTTGTGGTAGATGGATAAGGTGCACTTGGCAAGATCTTGGCCCTACACTTGCCTTGCACTTGGCAAGATCTTGGCCATTGGTTGGCCTTTGCTAGACCTATAAATACCCCCCCTTTGGAAGACTTCTTCATCCATTCCAAATATTTCCTAAGTGTTAAAATCCTCCTCCCTCCCCTTTGTGTTGAGTTCGGCCGAGAGCCCCTCTCCCTCGTGGCGAGTACCCCATAGTGGGGTAGGCGAGGGTATACACCACTCCTTGTGGTGCTAGTGGTACCCCTAGCCTAGTTGTTTTCGTATAAATACCCTCCTCTTGGTAGAAATACTCTCAAAAGTATTGTTACTATACCCAAATTACCTTAGCCGTATACCTTGTAGTATTCTAAGGTTATACTTATACGAAAAGCCCAGAAATACTATTATACATCCCGTCAGTCACCAAACCGAAACCCTAAGGAAAAATCTCCATGGTTAGTTGGAGTAGTATGTAGAAGTGGGTTAGAACTTCTAAGGGTAGTTTGGAGCGGGTTGGAGCGCACGGAGTTGGAGCTAAACGTTGCCCAGGATCGACATTTAAACTTGGATAATTATGGGCTTATCGAGGTAAATATCTTGTCCCTCTATTGTAATTGGAAATTACATGATTGTTAGACTATATAGTTGAAGTATACTATATATAGAACTGAACGTTGTTATCGGCAATGTCTTTGGACTTAAGCCTGAATAATACTTACGGCAATGTCTCGCGACTTAAGCCTGAATAATAAGTAACCTTTCGAAAGAAGAGTCTTTGAGCAGTAATTACATAGTTTGTATCAGATAGACTTGTGTATCTTTACGTGAGGTAGAATTGTGCACGTCCGGTTTAGACGTTTAACCCCAGGTTGGCTTGGTAGCGGCCAGTTAGAGAGGAGATTTACGCGATTTGCGGGGAGAGTCGCGAATTTTACGTAGAATGTTCTCTGAAGAGACCTAAATGTTAATAAGCGCTTGTGGCCTTATAGGTGGAAGTACTACGTGTGGCGCGATCTACTTGGCTTAGGAGTAGTAGCGGTTTGAGGTACTTGGAGCGTTTTGCTATTAGTCGATAATCGTCGCGAGGTATGTGAACCTCTTCCTACCTTTTCTAGCATGATATGTGTATAACTATGTAGTACGGTACACGTACATGTGTTAAAAATATTTGATTGGTTTGAAACATAAAGTGTTATAACGGCTTTATGGGAAGTTGGTTATAACAGCTTTATGTAAGTAAGAAAATGCTTTATGGTTTTAAAAGGTAAATGATTTGACTTATAAGCGACTTAATGTGTAATAATAAAGAATCTTGAAGTAGTTCAAAGAATCTTTGAATCATTTTTAACAGAAGAATAATACTTGGTTTTGAAAACATAAGAGTTATACTAGCTTTATGGGAAGTTAGGTATAACGTCTTAAGATTGGTAAAATGAATGGTTTATTGATTTTAAAAGTTAAGAGACTTGATCTTAAAAGATAAGAGACTTAACTTGTTTTACTTGGTAATTAACATTTTGTTAAAAATGTTGTAAAACCTCATTCGCGAGTAATGAGTACTTGATTTTTAAAGCAATAATGTTTCTTGATTTGAATCAGAATAAGTATCGAACAAACCACAGCAGCGCTAATAAAGGGAAATGTTTTGACAGATTAAGTATTATTAAAACCAGTAGAAACTTCCATCTGCATAAAAGCTAAGATGAGACAAATGATGATACATTTCCTAGATCATGGCTGCTTAAATAAGATTGTTATAAACAAGAATAACCTACTCACGTATCAGACATATGTTTCTCAAATTGCTTTTAAGGGAGAATTATATCATTAAGTGATTAAGATTATGAACTACGAAACCTTTCGAAAACGAGAAACTTGAGTAATTGAAATTAGGCAAACTTGAAACATTTGGAAAAGAATGTTGTTACTTGATTTTACGAAGAGAAGTGTTTTGATTTACTTCAAAGGATAATCACTCTATTTTCATATACTACGGGTATTGTGTGACTTTGTAAACGTAACGTATCTTTTAAAAGAAAATGTATGAAGTACTTTGGGAATAGATACCCGACCTGGTTAATCATATATTAGAATGTACCTTGTGTGTATAACTTGATTGTGCTGGTTTGTGATAGCCTTAAAATACTTTCTTGTTGATTTGATAAGTAAACATGTTAGGATGCTACGTGTGTTAGTGTCTTGTAACGTTTGTGTAAGAGAGTATTCTTGTTGTGCTTATGTTGTTTAACGATAAGCTGTTATGTTAGTATAATATCACTCACCTTGACTTATTTCCGGAGGTTAAGCTGCCCTCCGATGCGGGGTAGACTCAGGCGGTCTGGGACCATGATTCGAGAATACCTCATGCGGGTCCAAGGGATCCATGCGGAACTACGGGAGTTCCAGGTTAGTTTGCGGCCCTTGTGGTCATGCGGTCTCTGTGGCCATGCGGACTGCGGGTCCAGGACGATGCCGAGGAGTAGCTACCCTCGATGCGGGGTTACATACCCTATGCGGGCCTACATGAGTGGCCTATGCGGACTACGAGTCGTGATTAGGCTTGCATGGTGATACTACGGAAATTGGCCTGCTTGATCATTCGCAGCCTAGAAAAGACACATTCTGATTTACCTATTGTTGCTCTTGTTTATGATGTGGCATATGCGGTTACCTTGGTTGTTTCATACATACTTGCAAAACTGATTTTAAAATGATATGTTTTCATTTAAGTACTTTCTGATTTCATATACTGTACTGTTATCGACCTCCTTGAAGTGCGTTCACGCTGCGAGTTGAGGTACACCGATCGTTGATCCTAGCTCTCGAGTCACGATTGACGTTGGGAAGCTCCGTTTCTCGGAGGCTTATCGATGGTATAGTCCTGTCGTAGTAGGTGTTTACATTCAGGGTTTGGCGGGGCCTGTCCGCCATTGTTGTCGTATCATTCTTAAGTGCATGTAATCTTGTTGTGGGCGGTGTTGTAATGGGATATCGTTCGGTTTTAAAAATTGATTTATATATATATGCCGCAAGGCAAGTTTTCTCCGATTACTGTTTCTTACTTCATAATATTTTCATGTCTTGTTTTATGTTCCGCTGATTACTCTGATGTTGTATCACTAGGGTGCCCGGGGTAAGGCACCAGTCACGGGCCCGGGTTAGGGTCGTGACACTAGACCTCTTGGGCTGGCCTGAGTCAATTTGGTCCTCCCTCTCTCTATCCTCTATCCCGTGCGCATAGGCCTGCATCCTGGCAATGTCCATACCTGGCTGAAGAGCCACCCCTAAGCATGCATTAATCATATGACGGTCTAGCCCCATCACATAATGATGAACCCTATCCGTCATGTCAGCTACAATAGTGTGCGCATGTCTGGCCAAGGAGTCAAACTCCAGGCTATACTATCTGATAGTCCTCCCGTTCTGCCTCAAGGTCAAGAATCTATCTACCCGGGCTCTCTTCATCTCAGGAGGCAAAAAATGATCCATGAAGGCCTCTGTAAACTCCTCCCAAACAGCTGGAAGAGCATCTTCACCTCTCGAAAGCAACCACGACTCAAACGGTTCAACGCATATCGCGTAACGGTAAGAGGCTGGCGTAACAGACTCTGTCTGAAGCCCTAAGAACTGCATGGTCCGTAGGCTGCCGAATGAACTCCTGCGGATCCTCCTCATACCTCGAACCATAAAACTCGGTGGATGACAACCCGAGAAAATCCCTAATCATAAGCCCATGGCTCTAGGGTGGTGCTGCTCTGTCGTATTTGCCAAGCTACTATCTTGGTCAATAACCGGATCTGCTCCCGTAGTCTATACTCGGCACCGTGTGGGCTGGAGGCTGCAGTGCGGAACCTCTGGAGCTCTTGCGCTCGTCTCTCTAATACTTGGCGTGGTGAACTCGCCGACCCGCCTACTACCTCGGGTATAGTGCAGGCTCGAGTCCGTGTAACCCTCGAGTACCGCTAGCGTCTGCTTTGCCTTGCCTACGGGCCTGGTAGCGCTCAGTGGAGGCATAAGCATTTCATAAGAAGAGGTCAGAGAGGATTCAACCTAATAAGACAACTCTATTGCACGATCTTTAGAGAGAGAAGAATGGAAACCAATCCTAAATGTCCTGTGACCTCACGATTATAGATGTGGTGCACACACGATAATCAAGACTACTGAACACGATGCGTAGACAATTTCGAGGACTAATCGCTCACGATACCACTTTTGTCACGACCGACCGGGCGCGGCGGTGCCTACAGGCACCCGTTCTGTATACATCAGAGAATAGCAGCGGAACATACACAACATAAACACATGTGTAAACAATAAACATCACAGGCTAGCCGATAAGGCCGCCTTCCATAATATAAACATAATCAAAAGTACAACTGTACAACTCAGTTCTTACAGCCCAACCACATATGTGAATACAGACCTCTAGGAATAACAACTGTGGCGGGACAGGGCCTCGCCATACCCCTGAATGTACACAAATCTACAACATCAGGGAAAGACTGTCGCGCGAAAGAAAAAAGATGTTTAGCTTTTTTGCTTTACCTATCAAAGCTCCTTTACCTATCAAAGATTCTGTTAACATTGCAGATGGCACTCTGTCCTCAGACAGCCAGCCCTCACCAGGCTGCTGGCATTGCTAAATGCTCCGCCACGAAGCAAGCTTTCCCGAATACGACAGATGCGGAAGTGGCTAAAGAAGTCGGAGGAAGAAAGTAGTTGGACAACTGTATACACGAGGGTACATTAGTATTCTGGGAATTGGCAACATTTTGAGCAAGAGGGTACCTGTACCCGAAACCGACACAGGTGGGTAGGTAGAGAATACCTAGGGGCGCGAGACAACTCTCTCTAAGGAACTCGGCAAAATAGCCCCGTAACTTCTTTACCTTAAAGCTGCTTAAGATTGTTAAACAACACTATTCGACTTGATGCGCTGAGAGCGATGAAAAAGGATTTTCTATGTCGGAATTGGCCAGTGCAAAGATAATCATTGATGCTGGGAGTTTGGATAACATAGCGTCCACGGAGATGGTAGATTAAGCTTAGCTAACTGCCAGACAAGGATGCAAATCAACTCCTTATATAGAATGCAGATCGACACATTCAATGAAGCAGCCAGTACGGCAGACAAGCTACTTTCTTATTCGCAGACTGGAAGATCCTCTATCTATTAGCATACCCTTCCCTTAGTCATAGTTAGGTTAGGTCCACTTCTTTCAAAACAAAAAAACAAAAACAGGAATGAATAGCCACCAAAAATGGTAACATAAGACCCTTCTTCACTCATGCTTGTCATCTGCTCGTGAATACCGTCCAGTCAAGTCTTTGTTCTTTTATTCAACAATATGGGTGCTAACCAGACAAGCCTCCGGAGAAATGGAGCTTATGACGTCTGATAAGTGATCCTAAGAATGCGGATCCACCACCTGCTTACCCTTTCCTGCGGCATGAACGCAGCCCCCGGGGAAGGGGGTCAGTACACAATATGTACTAAGTATGTAAAACTGGAAAGTACTGTAATTACATCATAAGTTTAAATCAAAGCCGGAGACATGTATGATAACAAAATTACAGCACACAGTGCCTTACTAACAATGAGAGTAAACCAAGAGAATACGTAACATGGCAATAAGAGACTCATGATCAAATCATGGGTAGCGAACCCATAGAAACAGGTGGTATAACGTCTTGGGGTTTTACCCCTCATCTATACTCTTACCCTGAAGCAGGTGGTATAACGTCTTGGGGATTTTCCCCTCATTTATACTCTTACCCTGGAGAAGGTAGTAAAACAGGTGGTATAACGTCTTGGGGGTTTACCCCTCATTTATACTCTTATCCTGGAGAAGGTGGTATAGCGTCTTGGGGGTTTACCCCTCACTTATACTCTTACCCTAACTCAACCGATCGTACAATAAATAAGCAAGTTAGACATCCCCCTAACTTCTTATTAGTCTTATTCATCTACACTCTCATTTTAGTTTACTTAAGGCACTAATATGTTATAATAAATCCGGGAGTTTAACCCAAAGTACTACGTACTTCTAATCTTTTAAAATGACTCATTTTCATATAAAACTTCCTAGATACTATTAACCGTAGTATCAAGTTAAAATTACTTTTCAAGACAAGTCACAATACCTTTAGAAATAAAGTTAGGTTTCTAAATCAAGTGACTCCTTTTATTATAAAACCTTAGGCAATTGATGCCTTAAAATCAAATTGTCTTTTCATTAAAATCAAGTCATTTATCTTTCCATAAAGCAAATATAACCAACTTCCCATAAAGTCGTTATATTCACTTTATACCTTAGCCAAATACAATTTCCTATCCAAGGGACCCATACGTTTAAAACGGAACAAGTATCACATACTTTAAAACTCTTCAAGTCCCTTAACTTTAATAAAACATTAGACTTCCTTAATACTTTCAAAGAAGTGAGTTAATCTCCTAACTCACCCAGCTTGGCTATTCATAAAACTAGTAAAGGATATCAAGGTCTTGTACGTCTACCGTACTATATACGTACAACTAGTCATGCTCAAAAGATAGGAAAAGTTCTACATACCTCTTCGGGTCAAACCACTTTCCAAGTACAAAATCCCGCCCGTAGAATGTCAACCTATAATATTCACAATACGTCTATTAACGTCTTAATTCAACGTAGAATATTATAAGTGTAAAGTCCCTAAATTCTACGGAAAATCGGACAGCACCTCCTTTGTTTCTACTTACTTTGCCACCTTTTTCAAGGCCAAATACAACAACCAAACACGCCACATTTAAGGCACAATCAAAGCAATTAATCAATAGGGGATTACACGCCTACTAGACGTGTAAAATTCCGCCCCACAAACGATATCAAACCAACACAACTACAAGTTCAATTCGGCCACATTGAGTATAGTAACACCAATTCTTATCCAATTCCATTTCAATCCAAGTTGTTAGCAATACATGATATCAAGTCGCAATTGATTATAACTACTATAATCTTCAAGTAAGTAACATGCGACGATTTCAAATAAACGACCAATTAGCAATCCAACTTCAAGTGGCTTATACAACATTTCGGATTTAAGCTACAAGCAATCCATAATACTTATAAACTTCAACTCATATACTTCATGCTAGCAACAAGTAAAGCTAACAACAATATAAATAATCTTGTAACACTTTTTAAGGGACAAGATTATACCTTAACGAATCTTAATCCAACTCCAAATCCGAAGTCGCTCCTTAGAAACTTAGAGCCTCTTCAAGACGCTTCAATCCGCTAGTTGAGACCCTTAGATCAACACCAACAAATTTCCTTCAAATCTCCAAACAAAACCTAGAAAGACAACTAGGTTTTCGCTTTGCGACTAACCCGAAAACTATCTTTTTCCAAGATTTTTCTATTGAGATATGCTTACAATACACTCAAGAACCTTGGTTTAAAGTGTGGAGCTAAATGGACAAGAAACAAAGATTTTTTCTTTTTTCTCAAGAGGGAACCCGAGAGCAATGCTTAGTGTTCTTCAAATTTTTGTGAAATTTTGGCTAAGTGTTAAGCTTGTCTTGCACTACTAGTATTATATAGTGTAATGGAGGGTCAAAATATAAACAAATGGGTGGTTTGGATGAGGTCTTAACAAATATCAAGACCATGTGGACCCATTGACTAAGTCAATAATGTCAAGCTCACTACTTGCAAGACTTGCCATCCTAAGACTATGGTCAATGACCATCTTGGCCATGCCTATTTCGTCCAATGTATCCAAAAGGGGGGGTGACACGTGTCACCCTCCCATTCGTCACAATAATACGTTTTCCGACAATTTCATATTTCCGATAAATTTTTACAAGCCTCAAATCTTAACACTTGTGAGTTCTTACGTATGTTCTTAAAACATATCCTGAAAATACGGGGTGTAACAATCATCTCTTGACATATATTAATGTCTACCTTTTACTTATATCCATAGGTGCCATTGGCCTCTTTTCAACTGTTTAGGTGCTAATCTCGAGCTTTACTCATTATTACTTCCGTTTACACACTTTCTGAAAGGTATGTTTACATATGTTAGAGAGTCGATGCTTCATGTGTTTAGATCAAATTCATGGTGTTACATGATCCAATAACTTGTCAATCTTTCTTGTCTTATCATTATTAGGTCTCTCGACGACCGAGTTCCCATTCGTCTTACCTTTACATTTCCATTTCAAGTTGTCTTGGGGGTCTCTTATCTCAAGTATTTCTTATACTATCTTCCTGAACATCAGAGTTCGTCGCCTTTGGCCGAAAGTTCTTATTGTCCTTTCTCTACTGTTGGTCCTTACACTGTTCTGGAGTAACATAACTATAATTTCATTCACCTTTATCATTCTTGTCGTAATCCTTTCTCTTACTCGTCATTAAACGAAAGAAAAAAAAAACATTCCTGCCTTGATACTTGATCATACAGTTCCATTCATACTTATTAACTACTTTCACATTCTTACAACACTTCTTCGATTGTCCCATAGTGTCGTCCTCAATCACCCCCAACAAACTATTGTTAACCATAAGTTATGTAGAATTGTAACATGTTGCACCACGTAGCCGAAGCCGAGGACCTTATCAGTCCAATATCTATAACATACCTTAGCTTACTAACCTTGATACCCGTAATTCTCAATAATACGCAATATCGCCCTTTTAGTCCTTTATATTGAATATCATATTATCAAGCTGTGGAATACTTTTATAATCATATCTCCATATATTAGCCATTGAATTTTTTGCAATCTTCCAACATAAATTCCTTCTTTCTATCCCATTATAATTGCTAGACCAGTTTGCTAGGATATGTTCACCTCCTCTATTCAGCATCTTGGAGTAAATCCTCTACTGCATTTTGCAGTCCAAAATAAAATCGGTAATACCATTCCCAATCGGCTCAACACCATCAACAACAATCATAAGTGGTTTATACTCAAACCAAGGAATCATCACAACTAATATACTTCACATATACTATGTACTTTAACCAAGATCAAACATAGAACATTTTACTCAAGAAGGCCTTGTATATCTAAGGGCTCAACGGTTATCAAATATTCTGTCAAGACCCGAACCCGGGCCCGTGACTGGTGCCTTACCCCGGGCACCCAAGTAGACATACATCAGAGTAATCAGCGGAATATAAAACAAGACATGAAATATGAAACAGTTATCTGAGAAAAGTTTCCTTTCGGCATATATATAAAAACTTAAATCCGAACAGTTACATCCCTTTTACAACTCTGCCCACAACAGTACTACAGACCTCTAAGAAAGTAAAACAACTATGGCGGGACAGGGCCCCGCCATACCCTGAATGAACATTAATACCTACAGCATCAGGGACTATACCAAAGATAAGCCTCCGGAGAAACGGAGCTTCCCAAAATGACGTGATCCTATGGCGAGGGTCAACAATGGTGTACCTCTACTGCGGCATGAATACGGCCCGAAGGAGGTCGACAACAGTACCAAGTATGTGAAAATCGTAAATGAAATCATAATAGTCTATATAAAACAAAAGACATATATGATAAACAATTTACGATACACAATATATGCGATGTCAAGTCGAGGACTCATGCCCTTAAAGTCATCACTCAAATATAACCATGTCTCATGCCCAATATCAATCATGCGGTGGAATTCCTTCCTCACTGCCGGCAGTCCATGATATAACAAGCACCAAGGAATACACATGAACACCAGGTCCCACCTGTGTCATAATAAAACCGTACGGGGTAAGTACGAAGGCATAGCCGACTACTAAGACCCACAGTACCAACAATGCCATAAACTGTATCACGAGGTCTTTCTAGACCGCACCACATGATCGAAGCTGGCCACTCGCCCTCAGTATCAATGTGCGCGTCTAATCCTGGAGCATACCGCTGCTCCGCATAGGCCACACATAGGCCCACATAAGGTATTCATCGCATCGGGGGTAGCTAGCCCGCGGTACCCTCCTGGACTCCCGTAGTCCGCATAGTCACATAGACCGCATAGTCACACAGACCGCATAAGGCACTCCTCGCATCGGGATAATACACCCGGAATGATCAATCCTGGAGCATACCGCTGCTCCGCATAGTCACACAGACCGCATAGGCCGTATAGACCCGCATCAAGGGTGGCAAGCCCTCGGTATAACAAGTCAAGGGGGTATGTGATATAATAACAGTACAACGGGCTTAACGTTTAACAACGTAAGCACAACAAGAATAACCCCCTTACACAACATCACAAGATACTAACACACGTAGCATCCTAACATGTTTACTTACCAAATCAACAAGAAGGTATTACAAGGCTATCACAAACCAACACAATCAAGTTATTCACACAAGGTACTTTCTACTTTATGTTAACAAGTTCGGGTTTTTGTCCCCGAAGTACTTCATACATTAACTCTTTAAAAACCAAGTACTCATTGCTCATGAATGAGGTTTCACACTTTTCAACAAAATTCATATCAAGTTAAATTAGTCAAGTCCCTTATCTTCAAAAGATTCATAGATCATAGTTTTAAACACTTAACAACGTAATCTCTTTTTTAAAACAATTTGAGTAACATATGCCTTATGTGTGAGTAGGTTATTCTTGTTTATAACAATCTTATTAAAGCAGCCATGATCTAGGAAATGTAATATCATTTTGTCTCATCTTAGCTTCTATGCAGATGGAGGTTTCTACTGGTTTTAATAATACTTAATTAGTCAATACATTTTCCTTTATTAGCGCTGCAGTGGTTTGTTCGATACTCATTCTTATTTCCGAAATCAATACAAGGCGTTCCCAAACAATTAAGTAAACCGTTCCTTTTATCTCTCTTAAGTCGTTATACCTAACTTCCCATAAAGCTAGTATAACTCTTAAGCTTTTAAAACCAAGTATTACTCTTCTTTCAAAAACGATTCTTAATTCTTTTGAAATACTTCAAGATTCTTTATTATTAGACTCAAGTCAGAAGACATCGCAGTAAAACCACGTTCAGTTAACACACGTACGTCTACCGTACTATATATATTCTTTTAAAAATATCATGCTCAAGAGGATTGGAAGAATCACATACCTCGCGACGATTTATCGACTATTAGCAAATAGCTCCAAAGTACTGTAATCCTGCTATCCTTTTCCACCCTTCGAGTAGAATACGCTACTCGCAGTACTTCAACCTATAACGGTTATACAAGTCTATCAATGTCTAGACTACTCGATAGAATAAATCTAGATACAAGATTCTACGGAAAATTGGGCAGCATTTTCTTACCCGTCAAACTTCACAAGTCTACTGTAAATACAGTCCTATGTAAGTACAGTTCAATCTTCTACTTTAATATTCTTCTGATGTGATTTCAGTTGGAGTCTTATCTGTAATATCCTTCTATTACAGTTCAATTCTCTTCTATGAATCTTATATTCATTTCTATACTACTACAGTATGTAATTTCCAATTACAATATAAGGACAAGAGTATTTACCTCGATAAGCCCAAAATTATCCAAGATTTAATGTCGATCCTGAGCAACGTTTAGCTCCTACTCCGGGTGCTCCAACCCGCTCCAAACAACCCTTAGAAGTTCTACGCAACTTCTTCTTAATACTTCAACCAACTGTGAAGATTTTCCTTAGGGTTTCGTTTTGTGACTGAAGGGAAGTATAGTAGTATTTCTGTGCTTTTAGTATAGGTGTAACCTTGGAATACTACAAGGTATTTGGGCCAAGGTATTTTGGAATAGTAACTATA
This sequence comes from Przewalskia tangutica, assembly GCA_029844215.1. Classification (NCBI taxonomy): domain Eukaryota; kingdom Viridiplantae; phylum Streptophyta; class Magnoliopsida; order Solanales; family Solanaceae; genus Przewalskia; species Przewalskia tangutica. The sequence goes on from CM056737.1 coordinate 53,522,414, forward strand.
CTTGGAGAGTATTTTCTACCAAGGGGTACTCTACCGAGGCTCACAAGGGGAGGGAGGCTTTGGACGAAAACCTTACCCAGGGGGAGCGGGGGATTTCCAGACTTAGAAACTATTTTGTGGATGAAGAAGTCTTCAACAAAGGGGGGGTATTTATAGGCCAACCAATGGCCAAGATCAAGACAAATGGTGGGCAAGTGTAGGGTCAAGATTTGGACAAGTGTTTGTGGGTCCCACTTGCTCATCAACTACACAAAATATCTACAAATATCCTACCAACCCTTTGACCAAAGTCCTAGCACAAAAAACGTGCCAAGACTCCTTTAGCTTTGCCGTCCACTTGAGGGCCAAGTGTCGCCCTCTCGTTGGTCCAAAATATTTCATCTCTCGGAAAAATCCGCAAAAATAATAAATGACATAGCCGTAATTTTCCCTTCGCAAAGTTTGGAAAACGTTTCGTCGGAAAACGATTCTTTCGGGTTGTGCACAAAATTTCGACCCTTGCCTACTTAAGGCTTAAACTTTTATACGCACGCCTCACGCACATACTGAAATACGGTATAACATTCTCCCCTCCTTAGAAATATTCGTCCCGAATGTTCCTTCTAAGTCTCAAAACAAACATGCGCCAGTATAGTCTTCACTGCTATACTTACGAAAACAATCATGCCACACCTGTCCACAATACAACACGCGCAAATACTTACATCCAAGTCAACGAGGAATCACCTCCATCACTACAAAAGCTCCCACCGAGGTCTAAAATATACTCCTTCGCACCTTCACTTTACAAAAGGAATGATCACATCTATGCTCGTAACACATGCTCGCTTCTTCCCTTACTCGTCGTACCCTTCCCGTACATTTGAACTCTTTCTCATAACTTACCACATTTCATATCGCTTCGCTTTCCAAAAGCTCTGGGGTACTACCTCCAACTGGATTATCATTAATGGAATACTGGATGGATCTCGATACTTTTCGAACATAACAACATGAAAGATCGGACATCCGCCTCCTAAGTCGGACGGCAAATGCTAACATATAGGCAACCTGGCCTATTCTTCACATGATCTAAAAGGGCCCAAAGTAACTCGGGCTAAGTTTCCTCTGTTTTCCAAAATTCGTCACACCCTTTTCCGGGGTGGTACCTTCAAGAAGACCCACCGTCAACCTGAACTCCAAGCGTCGTCGCCGATTATCCGCACGACTTCTGTTGACTCTGAGCTGCCAATAACCTCTTCTGGATAAGCTTCACCCTATCCACATCCTGCCGAAACAAGTATGAACCAACTATCTGAACCTTGCCAACATCGAACCAATCGACCGGCAACTTACACTTCCGCCCCTACAAGGCGTCATAAGGCGATATCCGAATACTGATATGGTAGCTTATTATAATACACACTCAACCAAAAGGCGAATAATCCTTACAGCTACCTCTGAAATCAAAAACACCGGCCCGAGGGTGAATGCGATACTGAGACTCACCTGAGTTCCTAACCCTGCCTGGTAAAACTTCCAGAAAAAGAAATAGCCGTAATCTGGGCTTCACTGCCTGCCATAAGGTGAAAGTAGGCACCTCGTGCAGCCTTACAACCTTCCTGATATAACATCTCGCATAACCCTCTGCCGAGTAAACGGTCTTGACTAAAATACAAGATGGGCTGACCTCATCGGCCCGACTACTGGTCGAACGCATTCACGAACTCGTACAATGGTTAACTAAACTTGGGCCTAACACCCCCGTGACCCCACCACCTGGCGGGACCACCTTGAACTGACCCCACCACAATGCAGGCCGCGGTTTGACCCGCAATCGGTTCGCAACCCGCCCCGCTATCGCGCAAAACTCTTGTTCCCCGATCCGGAACAATCTCTTCATCGAGTCACGAAAACCTAGTGGTCTTCTTAGCTCGACTACCCTCTTTCATTTCATACCACTCAGGGACTTATCACACAACATATCTCACGTGTACTATGCACTCCGATAAGGGTCAAACATAAAAATACATCTTTTACTCGAGATGGCCTTACCTCTAAGGTCTCTACGTATAAAACTCTAAGGCTCACACTTTCCCTATCCCCAATATTACCCTTTTAACTAACCATGATTTCTAATCACAATTAACACAATGCTATCTGAACCTAGCACTTAAGATACACTTATCTTATCACACATACAATCTCTAGACGGTTAAGGATATACCTGACCCATCGTTTCACCCTCCGTCGTTTCAATCAATCACGCCGGCCGGGCGCATAACAAAACAAGCATCGAAGAAGTACGACACTCCACAATGACATCTACCACAACGCCACACCGAGGGTGGCCTCTCAGCTAACAACCCTTCCTCTCCGAGCCACCAATCCGAATCGACCGTAAGCTGAGTCCTCCTACTTGCATCCCTCCTACTAGGACATCTTTTCGACACATGGCCCTGACGGCCGCAGGTAAAACAAGCACCATCAATAAGACGACATTCCCCGGGATGACGTCTGCCACACTGTGAACACTGAGGAAAAACTGAACTCGGTTGGCTAGAACCTACGTGTATCAGAAGCCCTGGAGCTCTGACCAACTTCGGCATACTCGAACGCGTCACGAACCTGTGGAGGACCACTCTGCACTGGTGGAGGTGCATATCTAATCTGCTGCTAAGGCGGTTCGCCCTGAAAGTTACCAAAGGATCTCGCCGTCGGGCCTCTTCTGCGCCTTGATTAATGCCGATCTCTACGCCTTCTCGGCTGCGCATAAGCATGCTCGCGAGCCATGCTCATGCCTGACTGAAGAGCTACTCTTACACAACCCTCTCTCAGATAGTCATCAAGACCCGTGATAAATTGATACATAATATGCTCTAGTTGCTAAATCCCTAGCTAGTAACAAGGACGTCTCTTTGCAACCCATACTTTCTGCTACTGGTTGTGGAACTGAAGGTCCAGATATCATGGCCGCAGTAGGAACTGCTGCCGCTGGGCTAAACTCTGCTGGGACTGGCGTCGTCGCAGAACTCCCCGAATGAAGCACCACCCTAGGTGATGATTGGGCCTGTGCCCTCGTAACCCTCTGCATTTACTCGCAGCCTCCTACGCCTTGCCATACGGACCGGGTTGCCTTGCGGAGGCATAATCGTGCGGAAAGAAATACGTTAGAGGGGTCCAACTTATAACACAGCTCTAAGCACGATCTCAGAGTGAGAAGAATGGAAACCAATCCTAAATATCCTATAGCCTCCTGATTATTGGTGTGGTGCACAACACACCGATAATCAAGATTCTACTAGATACGGTCTGTAGACACTTTCCGAGGATTAACTGCGATCCTATGAGCGAGGATCAACAACTGGTGTACCTCTACCTGCGGCATGAACGCAGCCCCCCGAAGGAGGTCAGTACAACAGGTACCAAGTATGTGAAACTGAAAATACTGTAAATGAAATCATAATAGTCTATATAAAACAAAAGACATATATGATAACCAATTTACGATACACAATATGTAAGCAGTCATGTCAAGTCAGGGACTCACGCCCTTAAAGTCATCACTCAAATATAACCATGGGTCTCATGCCCACAATATCAATCATGCCCGTGGAATTCCTTCCTCACTGCCGGCAGTCCATGATATAACAAGCACCAAGGAATACACATGAACACCAGGTCCCACCTGTGTCATAATAAAACCGTACGGGGTAAGTACGAAGGCATAGCCGACTACTAAGACCCACAGTACCAACAATGCCATAAACTGTATCACGAGGTCTTTCTAGACCGCACCACATGATCGAAGCTGGCCACTCGCCTCGTGATCAATGCGCGTCTAATCCTGGAGCATACCGCTGCTCCGCATAGGCCACACATAGGCCCGCATGAGGTATTCCTCGCATCGGGGGTAGCTAGCCCGCGGTACCCTCCTGGACTCCCGCAGTCCGCATAGTCACATAGACCGCATAGTCACACAGACCGCATAAGGCACTCCTCGCATCGGGATAATACACCCGGAATGATCAATCCTGGAGCATACCGCTGCTCCGCATAGTCACACAGACCGCATAGGCCGTATAGACCCGCATCAAGGGTGGCAAGCCCTCGGTATAACAAGTCAAGGGGGTATGTGATATAATAACAGTACAACGGGCTTAACGTTTAACAACGTAAGCACAACAAGAATAACCCCCTTACACAACATCACAAGATACTAACACACGTAGCATCCTAACATGTTTACTTACCAAATCAACAAGAAGGTATTACAAGGCTATCACAAACCAACACAATCAAGTTAATCACACAAGGTACTTTCTACTTTATGTTAACAAGTTCGGGTTTTTGTCCCCGAAGTACTTCATACATTAACTCTTTAAAAACCAAGTACTCATTGCTCATGAATGAGGTTTCACACTTTTCAACAAAATTCATATCAAGTTAAATTAGTCAAGTCCCTTATCTTCAAAAGATTCATAGATCATAGTTTTAAACACTTAACAACGTAATCTCATTTTTAAAACAATTTGAGTAACATATGCCTTATGTGTGAGTAGGTTATTCTTGTTTATAACAATCCTATTAAAGCAGCCATGATCTAGAAAATGTAATATCATTTTGTCTCATCTTAGCTTCTATGCAGATGGAGGTTTCTACTGGTTTTAATAATACTTAATTAGTCAATACATTTTCCTTTATTAGCGCTGCAGTGGTTTGTTCGATACTCATTCTTATTTCCGAAATCAATACAAGGCATACATGGGTTCTAGCCAGTCGGGTTCATGTTTCCCTCAGTGTGCACGATGCGGCAAGCGTCATCCCGGGGAGTGTCGTCTTTTTACTGGTGCTTGTTTCACCTGCGGCCGTCAGGGCCATGTGACGAGAGACTGTCCTAGGAAGAGAGATACAAGTAGAATGACGCAGCCCCGGTCGATGGTGTTCTCGCCTTCTATAGCTATGCGCCCGGCAGGGCAGGATTATGATTAGAGCGACGAAGGGAAATGAAGCAGTTGATACAGGTATATTCTTACCCCTCTAGAGACTGGTATGCGTTGTTGATATGATGATGTGCTATGTATTATGTTCCGATAGCGTTTTGTTAAATGATGATTTAGAGGCCTGGTTAGTAAGGGGAAGTTGGGTAAAAGATTTTGTTTACGATTGACCTTTGTCGGAGAGCATAGTATACGAGGGGTATAATTGTGTGATAAGTCCCTGAGTGGTGTGAATTAAGAGGGTAGTTGAGCTAAGAAGACCACTAGGTTTTCGTGACTTGATTAGTGAGATTGTTCCGGATCGGGGGAAACAAGAGTTTGACGCGGTTATAGGTCGGGTTGAGGACCATTCGCTGGTCAACCCGTAGCCCGGAATGTGGTGGGGTCAGTTCGAGGTGGTCCTGCCAGGTGGTAGGGTCACGAGGGCGCTAGGCCCAGGTTTAGGTAACCATCGTACGGGTTCGTGGATGTGTTCGACCAGAATCGGATCGTGAAGGTCGGGGATGGCCTTTGTGGGAATTGAAACTAGTGAGATGACCAAGTTTGGAGGTAGTGTTATACCCCGTATTTCCAGAGTATGTACGTGAAGACGTACGTATGAAAGTTTAAGCCTTAAGGAAGGCAAGGTTCGAAATTGGTGCACAACCCCCGAAAAGAGTCGTTTTCCGACGAAACGTTTTACAAACTTTGCGAAGGGAAAATTCCGGATATGTCATTTATTATTTTTGCGGATTTTTCCGAGAGATGAAATACTTTGGACCAACGGGGGGGTGACACTTGTCACCCTCATTGGACGGCAACATGGGCAAGTGGGACGATTTTCTTGGCTTTTCTTTAGTCAAGGTTAGGTAGGATATTTTGTGTAGTAGATGGATAAGGGCACATGGATGAATCCTCACCCTACACTTGCATGGCACTTGGCTTCATCTTGGCCATTGGTTGGCCTATAAATACCCCTCCCTTGTTGAAGACTTCTTCATCCAAAAATTGTTTCTAAGTCTTGAAAGCCTTCTCCCCCTCTTAAGTGTAGTGTTCTCGTCCAAGAACACCCCCCTCCCCCTTTCGTGAGGCCCCCTTGGCCGAGAGTTATTCCCCCTCCTAGTGGTGTGGCCGAGAGGTATACCCCCCCTACCTTGAGTTGTTCTCGTAAAATACACCCCCCCTTTTGTGGTATAGAAATACTTCTCCAAGTATTGTTGTTATGCCAAAATACTCTAGCCCAAAACCTTTGTAGTACCCTCTATACGTAGAGCCCGGAAATACTACCTTATGTCTCAAAACGAAACCCTAAGGAAATCTTCATAGTTGGTTGAAGTGCTAAGTAGAAGTTGTTTGGGAACTTCTAAGGGTTGTTTGGAGCGGGTTGGAGCGCCCAGAGTAGGAGCTAAACCTTGCTCAGGATCGACGTTTATACTTGGATAATTTTGGGCTTATCGAGGTAAATACTACTGTCCTTCTGTTGTAATTGGAATTACATACTGTAGTAGTATAGAAATGAATATAAGACGTATAAGGATGGTATAAAAGAAGAGAATTGAATTGATATCACATCAGAAGAATATTAAAAAAGAAGACTGAATCAGATTTACATAGATCAGATTCTGATGAGACTTGTGAAGTTTGACGGCAGGGAAGTCGCCCAATTTTCCATAATAGTCTAGACGTTGATAGACTTGTATGACCATTATAGGTTGAAATCGCAAGTAGCGTATTCTACTCGAAGGGTGGAAAGGGCTAGCGGACATGATCTTGTGGAGCTAATTGCTAATAGTCGATAATCGTCGCGAGGTATGTGATTCTTCCTATACTCTTGAGCATGATATTTTAAAAGTATATATATATATATATATATATAGTACGGTAGACGTACGTGCGTTAACTGAACGTAGTTATCGGCAATGTCTTTGACTTAAGACTGAATAAAAAGACTCTTGAAGTATGTATATATATATATATATAGTACGACTGCACGTCATGCGTTAAGCGAACGTAGTTTATTGGCAATGTCTTTCGACTTAAGCCTGAATAATAAAGAATCTTGAAGTATTTAAAAAGAGATAAGAAACCTTTTTGAAAGAAGAATAATGCTTGGTTTTAAGAGTTATACTAGCTTTATGGGAAGTTAGGTATAACGACTTAAGAAAGATAAAAAGAATGGTTATTTGATTTTAATAAGATAAGAGACTTGACTTAATTAAATTAACATGAAGTTTGTTAAAAAGTGTGATACCTCATTCGTGAGTAATGAGTACTTGGTTTTTAAAAGGAATAATGTTTTACTGATTTCGGAAATCAGAATAAATATCGAACAAACCACTGCAGTGCTAATAAAGGGAAATGTATTGAATAATGAAGTATTATTAAAACCAGTAGAAACCTCCATCTGCATAGAAGCTAAGATGAGACAAAATGATATTACATTTTCTAGATCATGGCTGCTTTAATAAGATTGTTATGAACAAGAATAACCTACTCACACATAAGACATATGTTTCTCAAATTGTTTTAAAGGATTAAAATTATGAACTACGAAACCTTTTCGAAAATGAGAAACTTGAGCATTTGAAATTAGGCAAACTTGAACGTTTGGAAAATAATGTTGTTACTTGATTTTACAAAGCGAAGTGTTTTGGTTTACTTAACAATGTTAGTCACTCTATTTTTATACTACGGGTATCGGGTGACCTTTGTAAAAGAAATGGATCTTTAAAATGAATTTAACGTACGTAGTACTTTAGGGTTAAAACCCGGACGTTGGCATAAAATGAAAGTACCTTGAGTTGTGTATAACTTGCCTATGCTTGTTGTTGTGTAACTTGCCTATGCTTGTTGTGATAGCCTTTGTTGTGCAAGAATTGTGTTTCTATACTACCGCGTCTCTCAATGGAGGACCGGTTGACTTGTTGATAACTTACTTGGACGTACCGGCAGTGACGGAAGATTCCACGGGTATGCTTCCATTATTATTGTTACATGGGCATGTCTACACCGATGATGGATTCTGTGGGCATGTGACCATTATGGCTATTTATGGCGAAGTATCGTGACTTACGGTTGTGATCGGGTGCATAGCCTGTTTACTTTCCCCCGTCAGCTATGTGACGCAGGTGGATCTGGTATAGGTTATCGCACTTGCCACGTGTCAGCTTCGCGGCGAAGTATCGTTACTTACGGTTGTGATCTGGTGCTTAGCCTGGTTATTTGCCCCCGTCATCTGCGTGGCGCTGGGAGGATCTGGTAGAGGCTATTGCACTTGCCACGTGTCAGCTTCGCGAGTCAGTGTTTGGATGAAGCTTCGCGACTTACGGTTGTGATCTGGTGCATAGCACTTTGGTTGCCCCGTCGCCTACGTGGCGCTGGGAGGATCTGGTGGAGGCTATCGCAATTGCCACGTGTCAGCTTCATGTTATGATTATTTCCCGTACGGTCTTTTTATGACACAGGTGGGACCTGATGTTCAGGTGTACTTCTTGGTGTTATCATATCATAGGCTGGCGGTGAGGAAAGGTATTCCACGGGCATGATTGATGTTGTGGCGTGAGACCCATAGTTATATTTGAGTAATGACTTGGAGGCGTGAGTCACGACATGATATCTTTGTTTATATGTGTGTCGTAGTTTGGTTATCATACATGTCTCTGCTTTATATAGACTATTATGATTTCATTTACAGTATTTTGATTTCACATACTTGGTACTGTTGTCTTGACCTCCTTGAGGCTGCGTTCATCTGTGCAGTAGAGGCACATCGGTTGTCGATCCCGCTTATAGGATCACATTTCAGCGTATTGGGAAGCTCGTTCCTTGGAGGCTTATCTTTTGGTATGTTACCACACAGTGCAGCAGGTTCTTGTACATTAGGGGTATGGCGGGGCCTGTCCGTCATAGTTGTTGTAAAAATCTTAGAGTGCAGAGCCTTTGTTGTGGGTAGGGTTGTAAGGATTATGCTTGTTCAAATGTCGATATATATATATTTGCGAGAAAGGCAACCGTTTTGGTTGGCCTATTTTCTTTATCTTGATCCATATCTAATTGTATGTTTAAGTTTTTATTTTATTTGGTTTTCTCGATGTTGTATCACTAGGGTGCGGGTAAGGCACGATCCACGGGCAGGTTGGTCGTGACAAAAGTGGTATCGAGCGATTAGTCCTCGGAAAGTGTCTCTGCACTGTCTAGTAGAGTCTTGATTATCGATGTGTTGTGCACCACATCTATAATCGAGAGTGCGAGACATTTAGGATTAGTTTCCATTCTTCTCATTACGAGATCGTGCCTTAGAGTTGTGTGATAAGTTGGACCCTCCGACGTATTTCGTTTTTACGATTATGCCTCGCGTAGAGCAACCCGGCGAAGGGCAAAGCGGCGAGAGGAGAGTGCGAGTAGAAGCGATGGCGGTCTCTCAGAGACCACGATGCACGAGCCTCAGGTCCACATTCGGAGGCGAGAGATGTGTTACAAGGAGTTGGCGATTATTGGTGGGGTTGTGGCGGACTTGAGGATAAATGGGGCCAGTTCGATGCAGAGTGGTTCACCTAGATCGAGATAGTTTGAGGCTACGGGATTTTTACGAGTTGTAGCCCGCCGAGTTTTATGGGTCGAGGCACGGGGATGATCCGGGGAGTTCATCAAGCGATTCTGACGGATCGTGAGTGATCAAGGCATCGGAGACCGAGTCGGTGGTCCTAGTTTCGCATCGGTGCGTGATACCGCATGATCGTTTGATTCGTGGGAGGCGTCGGGAGAGAATGCACTTCCGGCTATGGGACGAGTTCTCGGGGCATTTCTTGCACATTTCTTGCCTCGCGAGATGAGGAGGGCTCGGGTAAACAGATTTTTGGTGTTGCGGCGAGCGGGCGTGCGGTTCGGGAGTACAATGTGAGTTCGACTCATTGGCGGTGCGTCCGCGTTAGTAGCTAGTATGGAGGATCGAGTGCACCGATATGTTACAGGGCTCGATGATTACCTAGCGAGAAGTTGTTGGTGTAGCTCTTGGTGGGCATGGACATTGCCGCATCTGAGCTTATGCACTTGGATGTGAGGAGCGGAGAGATCGGCGGAATGGCGAGATCGCGAAGAGGGCGAACAGCGAGGTCCTTTGGTGACTTTCGAGGCGGACCGCCAAGAAGAAAGCCCGATTATGCGCCTCCGCGATGCAAGTGGTCCTCCGCGTCGTCGGGGCGTTTGGGATATTCGGGAGCGGTCGGGGCTCCCGGGTTTCGATTTTCGGGAGTAGAAGTGCTCGCGGATGAGGCCACCCGTATCTCGGTGTGGCGTTGTGGTAAAGCCCATAGGGAATGTCGTCTTGGTTTGGGAGATTGCTATACTGCGGCCGGCGGGGCCATTTGATGAGAATGTCCGACCGAGTAGCGGTAGGATAGCCTGAACTACTAGATCGATTGCGGGTTCTTCACCTTCCATAACTAGGCGGGATGTTCATACAGTCGGGCCACGGTAAGTCGCGGTGGAAGTTCCAACTTTAGCGGTCCTTTGAACCGCCTATTTTTGAGTATATCCTTAACCTACAGAGATTTGTATGTATTGATGTTATGATGATGTGTTTAGTGTTATGTTCGGATAGCTTTGTGCTAAAATGTGATTTAGAAGCACAGTTAGTGAAAAGGGTAAGCTCAGGGTGAGAAAATGATGAACCTTAGAATAATACTGATTGAGACCTTAGATGTAGGCCGTCTTGAGTACAAGATTTTGCGGGTGATCTTTGTCGAATGTATAAGTATACGTGGAGTAATTTTGGGAAAATTCCTTGGTAGTTTAAAATGGAAGTGGTAGCTTTCATGACTGTATATAGGTAAGATTGTTCGGATCGGGAACAAGAGCTTGATCGTTAAGTGGGTCGGGTTGGGGCCATGTTGCGGGTCAACCGTAGCCGTTGGGGTTGGGTCGGTCGAGGTGGTCCCACCGGTGGTAGGTCACGAGGCGCGGGCCCAGTTTAGGTAACCATCGTATGAAGTCGTGGATGCGTTCGACCAGAATCGGTTCGTGAAGGCCGGGAATGGCCTTAGAGGAAAGTGAAGCTAGTAAGATGACCAGGTTTGGAGGTAGTGACTCCAAGGTTTTGGCAACAGAAGCGTTGACTGAAGTGTGGTACGTATACTAGGAAGAGTTCGAGTGTTCGAGAAGGGTACGACGAGAAAGGAAAGAAGTGAACTTGTGCTGAAAGATGGAAGTAATCATTTTTGTGAAATGAATGTGCGAAGGGAGTATCCTTGGATCAGAAGCGAGAGTTGGTACTGTTTTGCATCGTCGAGGTGATTCCTCGTTGGCTTGGATTTAAGTATTTGCGCGCGGGTTATTCTGTGACCATGTGCGGCATTTGCAAACTGGTTAAGCTATGAGGAACTTGATCGTTATTTGTCTTGAGAAGGAACATTCAGGACGAATGTTTCTAAGGAGGGGAGAATGTTATACCCCGTATTTTCAGAGTATGTACGTGAAGACGTACGTACGAAAGTTTAAGCCTTAAGGAAGGCAAGGTTCGAAATTGGTGCACAACCCCCGAAAAGAGTCGTTTTCCGACGAAACGTTTTACAAACTTTGCGAAGGGAAAATTCCGGCTATGTCATTTATTATTTTTCCGAGAGATGAAATACTTTGGACCAACGGGAGGGTGACACTTGTCACCCTCATTGGACGGCAACATGGGCAAGTGGGACGATTTTCTTGGCTTTTCTTTAGTCAAGGTTAGGTAGGATATTTTGTGTAGTAGATGGATAAGGGAACATGGATGAATCCTCACCCTACATTTGCATGGCACTTGGCTTCATCTTGGCCATTGGTTGGCCTATAAATACCCCTCCCTTGTTGAAGACTTCTTCATCCAAAAATTGTTTCTAAGTCTTGAAAGCCTTCTCCCCCTCTTAAGTGTAGTGTTCTCGTCCAAGAACACCCCCCTCCCCCTTTCGTGAGGCCCCCTTGCCCGAGAGTTATTCCCCCCCCCCCTCTTAGTGGTGTGGCCGAGAAGTATACCCCCCCCTACCTTGAGTTGTTCTCGTAAAATACACCCCTCTTTTGTGGTATAGAAATACTTCTCCAAGTATTGTTGTTATGCCAAAATACTCTAGCCCAAAACCTTTGTAGTACCTCATCGTAGAGCAGGAAATACTACCTTATGTCTCAAAACGAAACCCTAAGGAAATCTTCATAGTTGGTTGAAGTGCTAAGTAGAAGTTGTTTGGGAACTTCTAAGGGTTGTTTGGAGCGGGTTGGAGCGCCCAGAGTAGGAGCTAAACCTTGCTCAGGATCGACGTTTATACTTGGATAATTTTTGGCTTATCGAGGTAAATACTCTTGTCATACATTGTAATTGGAATTACATACTGTAGTAGTATAGAAATGAATATAAGACGTATAAAGATGGTATAAAAGAAGAGAATTGAATTGATATCACATCAGAAGAATATTAAAAAGAGAAAGTGACTGTCTTTACATAGAATTTGTATTCTGATAGACTTGTGAAGTTTGTGGGTAGGAAGTCTTTGCCAATTTTCCATGAGAATAGTCTAGGCGTTGATAGACTTGTATGACCATTATAGGTTGAAATCGCAAGTAGCGTATTCTACTCGAAGGGTGGAAAGGGCTAGCGGATTCTGATCTTGTGGAGCTAATTGCTAATAGTCGATAATCGTCGCGAGGTATGTGATTCTTCCTATACTTTTGAGCATGATATTTTAAAAGTATATATATATATATAGTACGGTAGACGTACGTGCGTTAACTGAACGTAGTTATCGGCAATGTCTTTGACTTAAGCCTAATAAAAAGAATCTTGAAGTATATATATATATATATATAGTACGGTAGACGTACGTGCGTTAACTGAACATAGTTTATTGGCATTGTCTTTCGACTTAAGCCTGAATAATAAAGAATCTTGAAGTATTTCAAAAGAGATAAGAAACCTTTTTGAAAGAAGAATAATGCTTGGTTTTAAGAGTTATACTAGCTTTATGGGAAGTTAGGTATAACGACTTAAGAAAGATAAAAAGAATGGTTATTTGATTTTTATAAGATAAGAGACTTGACTTAATTAAATTAACATGAAGTTTGTTAAAAAGTGTGATACCTCATTCGTGAGTAATGAGTACTTGGTTTTAAAAGGAATAATGTTTCTTGATTTGAATCAGAATAAATATCGAACAAACCACTGCAGCGCTAATAAAGGGAAATGTATTGAATAATGAAGTATTATTAAAACCAGTAGAAACCTCCATCTGCATAGAAGCTAAGATGAGACAAAATGATATTACATTTTCTAGATCATGGCTGCTTTAATAAGATTGTTATGAACAAGAATAACCTACTCACACATAAGGCATATGTTTCTCAAATTGTTTTAAAGTTAAAATTATGAACTTCAAACCTTTTGAAAATGAGAAACTTGAGCATTTGAAATTAGGCAAACTTGAGCGTTTGGAAAATAATGTTGTTACTTGATTTTACAAAGGGAAGTGTTTAGTTTACTTAACAATGTTAGTCACTCTATTTTTATACTACGAATTATCGGGTGACCTTTGTAAAAGAAATGGATCTTTAAAAGGAATTTAACGTCACGTAGTACTTTAGGGTTAAAACCGACGTTGGCATAAAATGAAAGTACCTTGAGTTGTGTATAACTTGCCTATGCTTGTTGTTGTGTAACTTGCCTATGCTTGTTGTGATAGCCTTTGTTGTGCAAGAATTGTGTTTCTATACTACCGCGTCTCTCAATGGAGGACCGGTTGACTTATTGATAACTTACTTAGGCGTCTGCGCGATGTGGAAGATTCCACGGTATGCTTCCATTATTATTGTTACATGGGCATGTCTACACGATGATGGATTACGTGGGCATGTGACCATTATGGCTATTTATGGCGATATCGTGACTTACGGTTGTGATGGTGCATAGCTGTTTACTTTCCCCGTCGGCTACGTGGACGAGTGGATCTGGTATAGGTTATCGCACTTGCCACGTGTCAGCTTCGCGGCGAAGTATCGTGACTTACGGTTGTAATCTGGTGCTTAGCCTGGTTACTTGCCCCCGTCATCTTCGTGGCGTTGGGAGGATCTGGTAGAGGCTATTGCACTTGCCACGTGTCAGCTTCGCGAGTCAGTGTTTGGATGAAGCTTCGTGACTTACGGTTGTGATCTGGTGCATAGCCTGGTTACTTGCCCCCGTCAGCTACGTGGCGCTGGGAGGATCTGGTGGAGGCTATCGCACTTGCCACGTGTCAGCTTCATGTTATGATTATTTCCCGTACGGTCTTTTATGACACAGGTGGGACCTGATGTTCAGGTGTACTTCTTGGTGTTATCATATCATAGACTGCCGGCAGTGAGGAAGGTATTCCACGGGCATGATTGATGTTGTGGGCGTGAGACCCATAGTTATATTTGAGTAATGACTTGGAGGGCGTGAGTCCCTGACTTGATATAACTGTTTATATGTGTGTACTGTAGTTTGGTTATCATACATGTCTCCTGCTTTATATAGACTATTATGATTTCATTTACAGTATTTTCAGTTTCACATACTTGGTACCTGTTGTACTGACCTCCTTCGGGGGGCTGCGTTCATCCCGCAGGTAGAGGTACATCATTTGTCGATCCCGCATAGGATCACATTTCAGCGTATTGGGAAGCTCCGTTCCTTGGAGGCTTATCTTTTGGTATGTTACCACAGTGCAGCAGGTTCTTGTACATTAGGTATGGCGGGGCCACTGTCCGTCATAGTTGTTTAAAATCTTAGAGGTTTGTACTTTGTTGTGGCGGGGTTGTAAGGATTATGGCTTGTTCAAATGTCGATATATATATATATTTGCGAGAAAGGCAACCGTTTTGGTTGGCCTATTTTCTTTATCTTGATCCATATCTAATTGTATGTTTAAGTTTTTATTTTGGTTTTTCTCGATGTTGTATCACTAGGGTGCGGGGTAGGCACGATCACGGGCAGGTTCGGTCGTGACAAAAGTGGTATCGAGCGATTAGTCCTCGGAAAGTGTCTACTGAGACTGCCTAGTAGAGTCTTGATTATCGATGTGTTGTGCACCACATCTATAATCGGAGGCTGCAGACATTTAGGATTGGTTTCCATTTTCTCATTAGAGATCGTGCCTTAGAGGCGTGTGATAAGTTGGACCCCTCAGCGTATTTCGTTTTACCGATTATGCCTCGCGTAGCGGCAACCCGGGCGGAAGGCGAGAAGCGAGAGGAGGCTGCGAGTAAGCGTGGCGTCTCTGAGACCACGATACTGAGCCTCAGTCCGCGATGCGGAAGCGGAGGAGATGGGTTTCTGAGTTAGCGATTATTGGCGAGGTTGTGGCAGAACTTGAGGATAAGTGGGGCGGCAGTTCCGATAACACCGATGGTTCACCCTAGATCATATAGTTTGAGGCTACGGGATTTTCTGAGTTGTAGCCCGCCAGAGTTTTATGGGTCGAGGCCTGGGGATGATCCGCAGGAGTTCATCCGACGATTCTGGATCGTGAGTGATCAAGGCATCGGAGACCGAGTCAGTGGTCCTAGGTTCGCATCGGCTGCGTGATACCGCATTCGACTGGTTTGATTCGTGGGAGCTATCCCGGGGAGAGAATGCACTTCCAGCTATATGGGACGAGTTCTCAGGGGCATTTCTTGCACATTTCTTGCCTCCACAGATGAGGAGGGCTCGGGTAAACGATTTTTGGTGTTGTGGCGAGCAGGCGTGCGGTTCGGGAGTACAATGTGAGTTCGACTCATTGGCGTACTTCCCGCGTTAGTAGCTAGTATGGAGGATCGAGTGCACCGATATGTTACAGGCTCGATGATTACCTAGCGAGTTGTTGGTGTAGCTCTTGGCCGGCATGGACATTGCCGCATCTGAGCTTATGCACTGGATGTGAGGCGGAGATCGACGGAATGACCGAGATCAGCAGAAGAGAGCCAGAACAGCAGGGTCCTTTGGTGACTTTCGAGGCGGACCGCCTCAGCGAGCGATTATGCGCCTCCGCGATGCCAAGTGGTCCCCACCGTCGTCGGGGCGTTTGGGATATTCGAGGCGGTCGGGGCTCCTGTGGTTTGATTTTCGAGTAGAAGTGCTCGCCGGATGAGGCCACCCGTATCTCAGTGTGGTCGTTGTGGTAAAGCCCATAGGGGGGAATGTCGTACTGGTTTGGGAGATTGCTATACTTGCGGCCGACAGGGCCATTTGACGAGAGACTGTCCGACCAGGGGTAGCACTGGTGGGATAGCACAAACTACTAGATCAGTTGCGGGTTCTTCACCTTCCATAACTAGGCAGGATGTTCATATACCGGCAGGCCACGGTAGAGGTCGCGGTGGAAGTTCCCAGCTTTAGCGGTCCTTTGAACCGCCTATTTTTCAGGTATATCCTTAACCCTCTAGAGATTTGTATGTATTGATGTTATGATGATGTGTTTAGTGTTATGTTCGGATAGCTTTGTGCTAAAATGTGATTTAGAAGCCTGGTTAGTGAAAAGGGTAAGCCTGGGGGTGAGAAAATGATGAACCTTAGAATAATACAGTTGAGACCTTAGATGTAAGGCCGTCTTGAGTACAAGATTTTGCGGGTGATCTTTGTCAGAATGTATAAGTATACGTGGAGTAATTTTGGGAAAATTCCTTGGGTAGTTTAAAATGGAAGTGGTAGCTTTCATGACCTGTATAGGTAAGATTGTTCCGGATCGGGGAACAAGAGCTTGATGCGTTAAGTGGGTCGGGTTGGGGCCATGTTGCGGGTCAACCCGTAGCCCGATTTGGGGTTGGGTCAGTGCGAGGTGGTCCCGCCAGGTGGTAGGGTCACGAGGGCGCCAGGCCCAAGTTTAGATGACCATCGTATGAATTCGTGGATGCGTTCGACCTGAATCGGTTCGTGAAGGCCGGGAATGGCCTTAGAGGAAAGTGAAGCTAGTAAGATGACCAGGTTTGGAGGTAGTGACTCCAAGGTTTTGGCAACAGAAGCGTTGACTGAAGTGTGGTACGTATACTAGGAAGAGTTCGAGTGTTCGAGAAGGGTACGACGAGAAAGGAAAGAAGTGAACTTGTGCTGAAAGATGGAAGTAATCATTTTTGTGAAATGAATGTGCGAAGGGAGTATCCTTGGATCAGAAGCGAGAGTTGGTACTGTTTTGCATCGTCGAGGTGATTCCTCGTTGGCTTGGATTTAAGTATTTGCGCGCGGGTTATTCGTGACCGTATGCGGCATTTGCAAACTGGTTAAGCTATGAGGAACTTGATCGTTATTTGTCTTGAGAAGGAACATTCGGGACGAATGTTTCTAGGGAGGGGAGAATGTTATACCCCGTATTTCCAGAGTATGTACGTGAAGACGTATGTACGAAAGTTTAAGCCTTAAGGAAGGCAAGGTTCGAAATTGGTGCACAACCCCCGAAAAGAGTCGTTTTCCGACGAAACGTTTTACAAACTTTGCGAAGGGAAAATTCCGGCTATGTCATTTATTATTTTTGCGGATTTTTCCAAGAGATGAAATACTTTGGACCAACGGGAGGGTGACACTTGTCACCCTCATTGGACGGCAACATGGGCAAGTGGGACGATTTTATTGGCTTTTCTTTAGTCAAGGTTAGGTAGGATATTTTGTGTAGTAGATGGATAAGGGCACATGGATGAATCCTCACCCTACACTTGCATGGCACTTGGCTTCATCTTGGCCATTGGTTGACCTATAAATACCACTCCCTTGTTGAAGACTTCTTCATCCAAAAATTGTTTCTAAGTCTTGAAAGCCTTCTCCCCCTCTTAAGTGTAGTGTTCTCGTCCAAGAACACCCCCCTCCCCCTTTCGTGAGGCCCCCTAGGCCGAGAGTTATTCCCCCCCCCCCTCCTAGTGGTTTGGCCGAGAGGTATACCCCCCTACCTTGAGTTGTTCTCGTAAAATACACCCCCCCTTTTGTGGTATAGAAATACTTCTCCAAGTATTGTTGTTATGCCAAAATACTCTAGCCCAAAACCTTTGTAGTACCCTCTATACGTAGAGCCCGGAAATACTACCTTATGTCTCAAAACGAAACCCTAAGGAAATCTTCATAGTTGGTTGAAGTGCTAAGTAGAAGTTGTTTGGGAACTTCTAAGGGTTGTTGGAGCGGGTTGGACGGCCCAGAGTAGGAGCTAAACCTTGCTCAGGATCGACGTTTAAACTTGGATAATTTTGGGCTTATCGAGGTAAATACTCATCATACATTTGTAATTGGAATTACATACTGTAGTAGTATAGAAATGAATATAAGACGTATAAGGATGGTATAAAAGAAGAGAATTGAATTGATATCACATCAGAAGAATATTAAAGAAAGTCGACTGTACTTACATGGGGTGTATTCTGATGAACTTGTGAAGTTTGTGGGTAGGAAGTCTTGCCCAATTTTCCGCAGAATAGTCTAGACGTTGATAGACTTGTATGACCATTATAGGTTGAAGTACTGCAAGTAGCGTATTCTACTCGAAGGGTGGAAAGGGCTAGCCGGATTACAGTACTGTAGAGCTAATTGCTAATAGTCGATAATCGTCGCGAGGTATGTGATTCTTCCTATACTTTTGAGCATGATATTTTAAAAGTATATATATATATATATATATAGTACGGTGACGACGTCGTGCGTTAGCGAACGTAGTTATCGTGATGTCTTTGACTTAAGCTTTGAATAAAAGAATCTTGAAGTATATATATATATATATATATATATATATATATATATATATATATATATATATATATATATATATATATAATCTGATGACGTCGTGCGTTAAGCGAACGTAGTTTATTGGCAATGTCTTTCGACTTAAGCTTTGAATAATAAAGAATCTTGAAGTATTTCAAAGAGATAAGAAACCTTTTGAAAGAAGAATAATGCTTGGTTTTAAGAGTTATACTAACTTTATGGGAAGTTAGGTATAACGACTTAAGAAAAGATAAAAAGAATGGTTATTTGATTTTTATAAGATAAGAGACTTGACTTAATTAAATTAACATGAAGTTTGTTAAAAGTGTGATACCTCATTCGTGAGTAATGAGTACTTGGTTTTAAAAGGAATAATGTTTTCTTGATTTGAAATCGTAATAAATATCGAACAAACCATCGCGCTAATAAAGGGAAATGTATTGAATAATGAAGTATTATTAAAACCGAGAAACCTCCATCTGCATGAAGCTAAGATGAGACAAAATGATATTACATTTTCTAGATCATGGTTGCTTTAATAAGATTGTTATGAACAAGAGTAACCTACTCACACATAAGGCATATGTTTCTCAAATTGTTTTAAAGGATTAAAATTATGAACTACGAAACCTTTCAAAATGAGAAACTTGAGCATTTGAAATTAGGCAAACTTGAACGTTTGGAAAATAATGTTGTTACTTGATTTTACAAAGGAAGTCTTTGGTTTACTTAACAATGTTAGTCACACTATTTTTATACTACGGTATCGGGTGACCTTTGTAAAAGAAATGGATCTTTAAAAGGAATTTAACGCACGTAGTACTTTAGGTTAAAACCCTGACGTTGGCATAAAATGAAAGTACTTGAGTTGTGTATAACTTGCCTATGCTTGTTGTTGTGTAACTTGCCTATGCTTGTTGTGATAGCCTTTGTTGTGCAAGAATTGTGTTTCTATACTACCGCGTCTCTCAATGGAGGACGGTTGACTTATTGATAACTTACTTGACGCGTCGGCGACGGAAGATTCCACGTATGCTTCCATTATTATTGTTATATGGGCATGTCTACACCGATGATGGATTACGTGGCATGTGACCATTATGGCTATTTATGGCGAAGATCGTGACTTACGGTTGTGATCGTGCATAGCTTTGTTTACTTGCCCCGTCGCCACGTGACGCAGTGGATCGATATAGGTTATCGCACTTGCCACGTGTCGCCTTCGCGCGGAAGTATCGTGACTTACGGTTGTGATCCGTGCTTAGCACGTTACTTGCCCCGCCATCGCGTGGCGCCGGGAGGATCTGGTAGAGGCTATTGCACTTGCCACGTGTCAGCTTCGCGAGTAAGTGTTTGGATGAAGCTTCGTGACTTACGGTTGTGATCTGGTGCATAGCCTGGTTACTTGCCCCCGTCAGCTACGTGGCGCTGGGAGGATCTGGTGGAGGCTATCGCACTTGCCACGTGTCAGCTTCATGTTATGATTATTTCCCGTACGGTCTTTTATGACACAGGTGGGACCTGATGTTCAGGTGTACTTTGGTGTTATCATATCATGATCGCCAGCGGTGAGGAAGGTATTCCACGCATGATTGATGTTGTGGGCGTGAGACCCATAGTTATATTTGAGTAATGACTTGGAGGCGTGAGTCTCTCGACTTGATATAATCTGTTTATATGTGTATCGTAGTTTGGTTATCATACATGTCTCAGGCTTTATATAGACTATTATGATTTCATTTACAGTATTTTCAGTTTCACATACTTGGTACCTGTTGTACTGACCTCCTTCGGGGGGCTGCGTTCATGCCGCAGGTAGAGGTACATCGACTGTCGATCCCCGCTTATAGGATCACATTTCAGCGTATTGGGAAGCTCCGTTCCTTCGGAGGCTTATCTTTTGGTATGTTACCCTGAGTGCAGAGGTTCTTGTACATTCCGGGTATGGCGGGCCCGTCCCGTCATAGTTGTTGTAAAAATCTTAGAGGTTTGTAGCAATCACAAGTGTGGTTGTAAGGATTGTAATCGCTCAAATGTCGATATATATATATTTGCGCAAAGGCAACCGCTTTGGTTGGCCTATTTTCTTTTATCTTGATCCATATCTAATTGTATGTTTAAGTTTTTATTTTGGTTTTTCTCCGATGTTGTATCACCAGGGTGCCCGGTAAGGCACGACCACGCCCGGTTCGGTCGTGACAAAAGTGGTATCGAGCGCTTAGTCCTGGAAAGTGTCTACTGCACTCGCCCAGTAGAGTCTTGATTATCGATGTGTGCGCACCACATCTATAATCGTGAGGTCGCAGACATTTAGGATTGGTTTCCATTTTTCTCATTCCGAGATCGTGCCTTAGAGTGTGTGATAAGTTGGACCCTCCGACGTATTTCGTTTTTACCGCTTATGCCCGCCGCAGTGGCAACCCGCCCGGGCGGCAAGAGCGAAGAGGAGCTGCGAGTAGAGCAGCCTCTACAGAGACCACAAGACGAGCCTCCGTCCCACACCGGAGCAGGAGAGATGGGTTACGCGAGTTGCCCGCTTATTGGCGAGGTCAGGGCGACTTGAGGATAGCCGACGCAGCAGCCCAAGAGCACCAGCCGTTCACCCTAGATCATATAGTTTGAGGCTACGGATTTTCTCGAGTCAGAGCCCGCCAGAGTTTTATGGGTCGAGGCACGGGATGATCCGCAGGAGTTCATCCGGCGATTCGTGGATCATGAGAGTGATCAAGGCATCGGAGACCGAGTCGGTCCTAGGTTCGCATCGGCCGCGTGATACCGCAATCGATCGTTTGATTCGCGAGCTATCCCGGGAGAGAATGCACTTCCGGCTATATGGGACGAGTTCTCGGGCATTTCTTGCACATTTCTTGCCTCCACAGATGAGAGGGCTCGGCCGACAGATTTTTGGTGTTGTGGCGAATCGCGCATTCGGGAGTACAATGTGGAGTTCGACTCATCGCCCGTACTTCCCGTTAGTAGCTAGTATGGAGGATCGAGTGCACCGATATGTTACGGTGGCTCGATGATTACCTAGCGAGTTGTTCGTAGCTCTTCACCGGGCATGGACATTGCCCGCATACAGCTTACGACTCGATGTGAGGAGCGGAGAGATCGACGGAATGACCGAGATCAGCAGAAGAGGGCCAGAACAGCAGGGTCCTTTGGTGACTTTCGAGGCGGACCGCCTCAGCAGCAGGCCAGTTATGCGCCTCCGCCAGTACCAAGTGGTCCCCCACCGTCGTCGGGACGTTTGGGATATTCAGGAGCAGGTCAGGGCTCCCAGGTTTCGGATTTTCAGGGGAGTAGAAGTGCTCGCCGGATGAGGCCACCCGTATCTCAGTGTGGTCGTTGTGGTAAAGCCCATAGGGGGGAATGTCGTACTGGTTTGGGAGATTGCTATACTTGCGGCCGACAGGGCCATTTGACGAGAGACTGTCCGACTGAGGGTAGCATCGTGGGATAGCACAAACTACTAGATCGGGCCATGGGTTCTTCACCTTCCATAACTAGGCAGGATGTTCATACACCGGCAGGCCACGGTAGAGGTCGCGGTGGAAGTTCCCAGCTTTAGCGGTCCTTTGAACCGCCTATTTTTTCAGGTATATCCTTAACCCTCTAGAGATTTGTATGTATTGATGTTATGATGATGTGTTTAGTGTTATGTTCGGATAGTTTTGTGCTAAAATGTGATTTAGAAGCCTGGTTAGTGAAAAGGGTAAGCCTGGGGGTGAGAAAATGATGAACCTTAGAATAATACAGTTGAGACCTTAGATGTAAGGCCGTCTTGAGTACAAGATTTTGCGGGTGATCTTTGTCAGAATGTATAAGTATACGTGGAGTAATTTTGGGAAAATTCCTTGCGTAGTTTAAAATGGAAGTGGTAGCTTTCATGACTTGTATAGGTAAGATTGTTCCGGATCGGGGAACAAAAGCTTGATGCGTTAAGTGGATCGGGTTGGGGCCATGTTGCGGGTCAACCCGTAGCCCGATTTGGGGTTGGGTCAGTGCGAGGTGGTCCCGCCATGTGGTAGGGTCACGAGGGCGCCAGGCCCAAGTTTAGATGACCATCGTATGAATTCGTGGATGCGTTCGACCTGAATCGGTTCGTGAAGGCCGGGAATGGCCTTAGAGGAAAGTGAAGCTAGTAAGATGACCAGTTTGGAGGTAGTGACTCAAGGTTTTGGCAATGGCGTTGGATCAAGTGTGGTACGTATACTAGGAAAAGTTCGAGTGTTCGAGAAGGGTACGACGAGAAAGGAAAGAAGTGAACTTGTGCTGAAAGATGGAAGTAATCATTTTTGTGAAATGAATGTGCGAAGGGAGTATCCTTGGATCAGAAGCGAGAGTTGGTACTGTTTTGCATCGTCGAGGTGATTCCTCGTTGGCTTGGATTTAAGTATTTGCGCGCTTGTTATTCTGTGATCATGTGCGACATTTGCAAACTGGTTAAGCTATGAGGAACTTGATCGTTATCTGTCTTAAGAAGGAACATTCGGACGAATGTTTCTAGGGAGGGGAGAATGTTATACCCCGTATTTCCAGTAGTATGTGAAGACGTACGTACGAAAGTTTAAGCCTTAAGGAAGGCAAGGTTCGAAATTGGTGCACAACCCCCGAAAAGAGTCGTTTTCCGACGAAACGTTTTACAAACTTTGCGAAGGGAAAATTCCGGCTATGTCATTTATTATTTTTGCGGATTTTTCCGAGAGATGAAATACTTTGGACCAACGGGAGGGTGACACTTGTCACCCTCATTGGACGGCAACATGGGCAAGTGGGACGATTTTATTGGCTTTTCTTTAGTCAAGGTTAGGTAGGATATTTTGTGTAGTAGATGGATAAGGGCACATGGATGAATCCTCACCCTACACTTGCATGGCACTTGGCTTCATCTTGGCCATTGGTTGACCTATAAATACCACTCCCTTGTTGAAGACTTCTTCATCCAAAAATTGTTTCTAAGTCTTGAAAGCCTTCTCCCCCTCTTAAGTGTAGTGTTCTCGTCCAAGAACACCCCTCCCCTTTCGAGGCCCCTAGGCCGAGAGTTATTCCCCCCCCCCCTCCTAGTGGTTTGGCCGAGAGGTATACCCCCCTACCTTGAGTTGTTCTCGTAAAATACACCCCCCCTTTTGTGGTATAGAAATACTTCTCCAAGTATTGTTGTTATGCCAAAATACTCTAGCCCAAAACCTTTGTAGTACCCTCATCGTGAGAGCAGGAAATACTACCATATGTCTCAAAACGAAACCCTAATGAAATCTTCATAGTTGGTTTAAGTGCTAAGTAGAAGTTGTTTGGGAACTTCTAAGGGTTGTTTGGAGCGGGTTGGAGCGCAGACAGAGCTAAACCTTGCTCGGGATCGACGCTTATACTTGGATAATTTTGGGCTTATCGAGGTAAATACTCGTCCTACGTTGTAATTGGAATTACATCGTAGTAGTATAGAAATGAATATAAGACGTATAAGGATGGTATAAAAGAAGAGAATTGAATTGATATCACATCAGAAGAATATTAAAAAAAGAAATCAGACTTACATAGAATCAGATTTCTGAGACTTGTGAAGTTTGTGGGTAGGAAGTCACGCCCAATTTTCCGCAGAATAGTCTAGACGTTGATAGACTTGTATGACCATTATAGGTTGAAATCGCAAGCAGCGTATTCTACTCGGGCGGTGGAAAGGGCTAGCGGATTCGATCGTAGAGCTAATTGCTAATAGTCGATAATCGTCGCGAGGTATGTGATTCTTCCTATACTTTTGAGCATGATATTTTAAAAGTATATATATATATATATATATAGTGAGACGACGCGTTAATCGAACGTAGTTATCGCAATGTCTTTGACTTAAGCCCTAATAAAAGAATCTTGAAGTATATATATATATATATATATATATATATATATATATATATATATATATATATATATATATATATAGTACTATAGACGTCGTCGTTAATCTAACGTAGTTTATTGGCAATGTCTTCGACTTAAGCCCTGAATAATAAAGAATCTTGAAGTATTTCAAAAGAGATAAGAAACCTTTAAAAGAAGAATAATGCTTGGTTTTAAGAGTTATACTAGCTTTATGGGAAGTTAGGTATAACGACTTAAGAAAGATAAAAAGAATGGTTATTTGATTTTTATAAGATAAGAGACTTGACTTAATTAAATTAACATGAAGTTTGTTAAAAAGTGTGATACCTCATTCGTGAGTAATGAGTACTTGGTTTTTAAAAGGAATAATGTTTTACTGATTTCGAAAATCAGAATAAATATCGAACAAACCACTGCAGCGCTAATAAAGGGAAATGTATTGAATAATGAAGTATTATTAAAACCAGTAGAAACCTCCATCTGCATAGAAGCTAAGATGAGACAAAATGATATTACATTTTCTAGATCATGGCTGCTTTAATAAGATTGTTATGAACAAGAATAACCTACTCACATAAGGCATATGTTTCTCAAATTGTTTTAAAGGATTAAAATTATGAACTACGAAACCTTTTGAAAATGAAACTTGAGCATTTGAAATTAGGCAAACTTGAACGTTTGGAAAATAATGTTGTTACTTGATTTTACAAAGGGAAGTGTTTACTTAACAATGTTAGTCACACTATTTTTATACTACGGGTATCGGGTGACCTTTGTAAAAGAAATGGATCTTTAAAAGGAATTTAACGTACGTAGTACTTTAGGGTTAAAACCCGGACGTTGGCATAAAATGAAAGTACCTTGAGTTGTGTATAACTTGCCTATGCTTGTTGTTGTGTAACTTGCCTATGCTTGTTGTGATAGCCTTTGTTGTGCAAGAATTGTGTTTCTATACTACCGCGTCTCTCAATGGAGGACCGGTTGACTTGTTGATAACTTACTTGGACGTACCGGCAGTGACGGAAGATTCCACGGGTATGCTTCCATTATTATTGTTATATGGGCATGTCTACACCGATGATGGATTCTGTGGCATGTGACCATTATGGCTATTTATGGCGAAGTATCGTGACTTACGGTTGTGATCGGGTGCATAGCCTGTTTACTTGCCCCCGTCAGCTACGTGACGCAGGTGGATCTGATATAGGTTATCGCACTTGCCACGTGTCAGCTTCGCGGCGAAGTATCGTGACTTACGGTTGTGATCTGGTGCTTAGCCTGGTTACTTGCCCCCGTCATCTGCGTGGCGCTGGGAGGATCTGGTAGAGGCTATTGCACTTGCCACGTGTTAGCTTCGCGAGTCAGTGTTTGGATGAAGCTTCGTGACTTACGGTTGTGATCTGGTGCATAGCCTGGTTACTTGCCCCGTCGGCTACGTGGCGGGAGGATCAGTGGAGGCTATCGCACTTGCCACGTGTCGCCTTCATGTTATGATTATTTCGTCACGGTCTTTTTATGACACGGTGGGACCGATGTTCAGTGTACTTCTTGGTGTTATCATATCATGATCGCGGTGATGAGGAAGGTATTCCACGGGCATGATTGATGTTGTGGCGTGAGACCCATAGTTATATTTGAGTAATGACTTGGAGGCGTGAGTCTCGACTTGATATAACTTGTTTATATGTGTATCGTAGTTTGGTTATCATACATGTCTCCGCTTTATATAGACTATTATGATTTCATTTACTGATATTTTGATTCACATACTTGGTACTGTTGTCTTGACCTCCTTGAAGTGCGTTCACGCCGCAGTGAGGTACATCGGTGTCGATCCCCGCTTATAGGATCACATTTCAGCGTATTGGAAGCTCCGTTCCTTGAGGCTTATCTTTTGTATGTTACCTCGAGTGCAGAGGTTCTTGTACATTCCGGGGTATGGCGGGGCCCTGTCCCGTCATAGTTGTTGTAAAAATCTTAGAGGTTTGTAGCACTGTTGTGGGCAGGGTTGTAAGGATTGTAACTGTTCAAATGTCGATATATATATATTTGCAGAAAGGCAACCGTTTTGGTTGGCCTATTTTCTTTTATCTTGATCCATATCTAATTGTATGTTTAAGTTTTTATTTTCGCTGGTTTTTCTCTGATGTTGTATCACTAGGGTGCAGGGTAAGGCACGATCCACGGCCCGGTTCGGTCGTGACAAAAGTGGTATCGAGCGCTTAGTCCTCTGAAAGTGTCTACAGACCTGCCTAGTAGAGTCTTGATTATCGATGTGTTGTGCACCACATCTATAATCGTGAGGTCGCAGACATTTAGGATTGGTTTCCATTTTCTCATTCGAGATCGTGCCTTAGAGTGTGTGATAAGTTGGACCCCTCGGCGTATTTCGTTTTACCATTATGCCTCCGCGTAGGGCGGCGGGCGAAGGCAAAGCGAGAGGAGAGCTGCGAGTAAACGGCGCGATCTCTCGAGACCACAAGACTGAGCCTCGATCCACGACCGGAAGCGGAGAGACGGGTTACGCGAGTTGGCGATTATCGGCGTGGTTGTGGCAGACTTGAGGATAGGCTGGACGCCGGTTCGATAGCACGATGGTTCACCCTAGATCATATAGTTTGAGGCTACTGGATTTTCCGAGTTGTAGCCGCGAGTTTTATGGGTCGAGGCCGGGGATGATCCGCAGGAGTTCATCCAGCCATTCTGACGGATCATGAGTGATCAAGGCATCGGAGACCGAGTCGGTGGTCTAGGTTCGCATCGGTGCGTGATACCGCAATCGATCGTTTGATTCGTGGAGCTATCCGGGAGAGAATGCACTTCAGCCTATATGGGACGAGTTCTCGGGGCATTTCTTGCACATTTCTTGCCTCCACGGATGAGAGGGCTCGGGCGACGATTTTTGGTGTTGTGGCGAGCGGGCGTGCGGTTCGAGTACAATGTGAGTTCGACTCATTGGCGTACTTCCCGCGTTAGTAGCTAGTATGGAGGATCGAGTGCACCGATATGTTCTGGGCTCGATGATTACCTAGCAGAGTTGTTCGGGTGTAGCTCTTCACGGGCATGGACATTGCCCGCATCTGAGCTTATGCACTTTTGAGGAGCGGAGAGATCAGCGGAATGACCGAGATCGCGAAGAGAGCGAACAGCGAGGTCCTTTGGTGACTTTCGAGGCGGACCGCCTCAAGCGAGCGATTATGCGCCTCCGCCAAGATGCAAGTGGTCCCCACCGTCGTCGGGGCGTTTGGGATATTCGAGAGCAGTCGGGCTCCTGTGTTTGATTTTGAGGAGTAGAAGTGCTCGCCGGACGAGGCCACCGTATCTCGGTGTAGCGTTGTGGTAAAGCCCATAGGGGGGAATGTCGTACTGGTTTGGGAGATTGCTATACTTGCGGCCGACAGGGCCATTTGACGAGAGACTGTCCGACCAGGGGTAGCACTGGTGGGATAGCACAAACTACTAGATCAGTTGCGGGTTCTTCACCTTCCATAACTAGGCAGGATGTTCATATACCGGCAGGCCACGGTAGAGGTCGCGGTGGAAGTTCCCAGCTTTAGCGGTCCTTTGAACCGCCTATTTTTTCAGGTATATCCTTAACCCTCTAGAGATTTGTATGTATTTTTTTTTTTTTAGGTAAATGCAAATATTATTACTAGAAACCGAAAGAAAAGTGGCTACAATCCATCATTGAGGGTTCTCAGTCCTCAACGTAATTTAAAGAAGAAACGGGGGAGTAAGGAGTTGTCACTCGAAGGTGCCATTACAAGAAGGGATAAAATCATAGAGTACTCTATAGGATGTTGTTTTAATCTTGGTAATGACCTCTTCTGCCGGTGAGTTTGTGCCATCAAAGAGCAGTGTGTTCCTTGTCCTCCAAATCTCATGTACCATGCAGAAGGCAATTAAGGTTGCTTTGCTCGGATGCCTGTTCCGCGGTGGTCTTTTTTAATCCATTTGAGAGAGCTTTCAATAGTGGTCATTTCTCTCTTAATTCCCAACCAGTCTCTTATGCTTTTCCAAATCAAACGGGTGTAGGGGCATGTGAAGAAGAGGTGCTCCCTTGTTTCATTTGCTTGCTTGCAGAACCCACAAGACTTATCCTCCAAGTTGAGATAGGAAAGGGTGTCCTTTGTAGCTAACCGCTTTCTACAATTTAACCACATGGTGAATGAGAACTTTGGGGGGATGAATCCTCTCCAGATTTGTGACATCCAAGGCTTTTTTTCTTGCTTAGAGCGCAAGATCTCATATACGAGACTTGAATCAAATTTACCGTTGGTACAACACTTTGCTAATCCGGCAATTGCAACTCCTTGGCTACCAAAGATGGAAACAAGTTTGTCGCGTATCCCGCAAATCTTTCTGAATAGGGGGGAGTCTCTAGGACGTACCTCATAGTCCCAAAAAGAACCGCCTCTCAAATAAAAGTTGTTGACCCATTGGACCCAAAGTGAGTCTGCTTCTGTGTGTGTTTGCCAAATAGACCGGGAAAGCAGGGCATTGTTCCAATCCTTGATATTCATAAGGCCCAAACCTCCTTCCGATTGAGGCAGGCAAATGGTTTCCCAAGCAACTCTTGGTGGTTTCACCCCATAAGAACTGGATACAGCGGACCTTACCTTGTTAGTACAAATGGCCGGAATAGGAAGGGCCGGAACCAAAAACTCTCAACCCTGGATGACAGACCTAATAAGCTCTAGCTTGCTGCATAGGAAAGAGTGTGGTGTCCCCATTTCTGAATGTAATTCGAAATAGCACTAGTGAAAGAGCAAATTGTTCCACCGAGATCAAATTGGGGACAAAGGGATCCCCAAGTACCGTCTGGAAAGCTACCAATGCCGAATCCAACCTCGGCAAGATCAAATCACGTACCTCATCATGTACTCGCTAAGTAGACTGAGGATTTGGATGGATTAAGGGTTAACCCAGAGACATCCTCCAACTCCTCTAGACAGTTCATAAGAATCTCAACCGAAGAAATATCACCTTTGGCAAAAAGCATGAGGTCATCCGCAAAAGCAAGATGAGTAATACCCATCCTTTTACATTTTGGATAATAAGAGAAAGCTCTAGCCTCAGTCCTCATTTTTAGCATCCTCGAAAGATAATCCATACACAAGATAAAGAGCGTTGGGGACATAGGATCACCTTGTCTAAGACCGCGCTTACCCTGAAGTAACCATGTAACTCACCGCTGATGAAAGAGAGAAGGACGTTGAGCAAACACACTCCATGATCCACCTGACAAATCTGTCTGGAAAGTTGAGGCCTCTTAATACTGAATCAAGGAAACTCCAAGAGACCGTGTCAAAAGCTTTCCTAAGATCCACCATGAGCATACACCTAGGTGAGATTCTGGCTCTATTAAATCCTCTCACAAGCTCTTGTGCTACATAGACATTGTCCATCATATTTCTCCCTTTCACAAAGCCCCATGCGATTTGTCAACGATAGAAGGAAGAATCTTTGCCATTACGTTAGCTAAAATCTTTGTAATAATCTTATAGACCACATTAGTCAGTCCAATAGGCCTAAAATCGTTACCTTAGGATCCTATCGGTCTTGGGCAGCAAGGCAATGATGGTGTGATTAAGTTGTTTCAAAAGAACCCCAAGAGAAGAACTCTGACGCTTCTTACTACATCATGTCCCACATCTCTCCATCTATTCTTAAAGAAGGCTGCCGAATACCCATCCGTCCAGAGCTTTATCATTTCCAATATCGAAAAGAGCTTCCCAAATCTCCTTTGGGGATACGGCGCAAAAGTTGTAGCTATCCTCTTCACTTAGCTTCGCCCAAAGTTGCACACTTCAGGATCAAAGTTCGATGTGGGTCGAGATGTGCAAGAAGATCCTTATAAAATTCCTCTAGAAGCTTTCTTACCTCCCCTGGTGATGTAGTGATAATCCCATTAGTTTTGACAAGAAAATTGATGGAGTTCTTGACATTACTTCTCTTGATCAAGCTATGGAAGTATTTGGAGCATTTATCACTTCCAATCAAGTGTTTCTGTCTCGACTTTTGCCTAATGAAATGTCTCTCAGCTTCCATTAAGGTGTTGGCTTTAACTCTTGAGGACTTAACCTTTGATTTAAGCTCCTCATCAAAGGGTCCCCATATGTGCACTAATAGCCTCCTTAAACTCCATGTTTGCCTCCTTAGCTCTTTGATCAATACTGCCGAACTCACTTATATTCAATGCCCTCAGTGGTTGTTTCAAGGCTTTCAATTTCGATGCTAGAACGAATTGAGCAGTACCTAGAATGTCTTGTCTCCAGCATGAAGTCATAATGTTGTCAAAAGCGGGGTGAGAAAGCCACATATTCATGAACTTGAAAGGCCGCTTCCCAATATTATAGGATGCAATTACCGTAGCCATCACGGGACAGTGGTCCGAGACAGGTTCCATAGGCATGAAATTGGTTGTGCATTCTAAGGTCAAATCGCCCCAATTTTGATTCATCATTACTTATCAAGCTTGGACCAAATCGAACCATTTGTCCAAGTGTAGAAAGAACGGAAGATGGAGTGTCTTTCAGTCCATGAGCATTCCCCGAAATCTCCAAGGTCCTTAAGTGCATACGGCGTTAGAGGAGGGCCTCCGCCTTATCTTGAGGGTAGCGAGAAGTGTTGAAATCTCCCATAATCATCCAAGGTTTAGTGATACCAATGCCCAGTGAGTAAGGTGATGCCAAAGGATCCTCCTATCCGTGATGTTGTAAATCGGATACACGAATGTTGCAAGGAAGGACACTTGAGTAATCTTACAACTTGCCTGAACATGGATATGTTGAGAATCCATTCCAAGCACTTCACAACAGACCTTTGAGGGATCCCACAAGAGTAGCATTCTTCCACCATCGATGAATTCCATATTTGAGCATAAATTCCAACCTTTGAATCTTTTAGAAGAGAAAGACTCAATCCTTTCCTTAGAGAGTTTTGTTTCCAAAAGACAAATCAATGCCACATCATGCTGTTTAGTGAGACTACACACTAGTGCTTGCGTGGCTGCCCTGTCCCTTAGTCCGCAAAGACCGCGGACATTCCAACAAAGTATTTTCATTAGGAAACAAAGGAGGTTTTCCCAGCACCTCCGCGCTTTGCTGCCTTAGTCTTCCCACTGCCCTTTGATATGAACTTCTTTGGCATAACTTCTTTCCAGCCATCATCTCCTGCCGGAAGCCATAGCGTGTGTATCAGCCAAGCTATGCTCCCCGCGTTCAAAGGTAACACTCTTAGACGCCGGCAAGGACACTCCCTTAACACCCATGTTAGTACCTTCGTCCAAGGAAGGTTGCGGGTTCAAAGGAACTGCAGGATCAGAATGCATAGACTTATAACGTACCCTATCAGCTTGTGCATTGCCTTCCCGTGAGCTGGGCCTAGAGGGCAAAGCATGTGGTTTCCGCAACGTTGCTGGGCCAGGATTACCCAAAACCGAAGGACCGGCAGAATGCGATGCATCCTGCGCACAACCGGGACCAGGAGGTGCTGTGTGCTCATTATCTTCAATATCCATCAAGTTGTCTGAAGCTGCGGGATGTAGGGAGGTTGGTGGATAAGGTGTGGGGGGAGTGGCACCATCCGCGCCTCTGCCGGCATTAGCACAAGTAGGAACTTCCTTATTATAAGGAGGAACCACAGAATTGCGCTTCTTAGGAGCAGCTTCCATGTTGGCATCATATCCCAGAATTTTACACTTCATATGGTTGTGTCCAAAAGACGCAATGAAAGCAAAAGTCGGATAATTTTCATAGTTAACCCTTTGAGTGTACCTTCTGCCATCGGGAAGATTGACAATAAACTCACTTGTAGGCTCCTTGCTGACATTCACTTCTACAAGAACTCTAGCATAGTTCATTTTAGATCTTTCCTTAGTAAATTGATCCGTGTAAAGAGGTATTCCTACACGGGAAGCAATCTTACTGAGGCCCGTTGCACTCCAGATGGAAAGGGGAATGTCCGGGAAAGTGACCCAAATAGGGATGTCCATAAACAACTCATCCGTTATGAGAACTCCTTTATTGATAGCTTTGAGCATCATAGTCTTCCCGTAGACCATATAAGGGCCACCATGAAGTACATTAGTGCGCTCTTCCGTCATGAACTTGAACACTGTCCAACCTTTGCCATATGGTATGATACGGCATTTCACTCCCCATCCCTTCACAATGGTGTTCAACGCCTCTCTTCCCGGGAAGGGACCCGTGAAGCAACCAATTAAGCAATAACCCCAAGTTTCTATGAATGGGACTTCATCCTCCACCTCAATGTCTACTTCCTTACCTTGCTGTTCAATAAATTGCAATTTCATTCCTTTTGCTTCAATCCTAGTACCCGCAAAGACTCCTGCATAAGTCTTCTTTGGAGGGGTGGGACCTTTGCCATGATTCGGGGGGTGATTCTTAGGAGTAGTGTCTGCGGGTGGGGTTTGATATGGTTTTGAAGGAGCATTTGTGTGTAAATCATAGGGAGGCATTTCAGGAGGTAAGGGCAGAGGGGGGGAGGTAGAATGATTTGTGCTTGGACCCGCGTTGGGAGAAAGAATACGCGTGCCATTTGGTAGGGTAGGGAAAGTGTCTCGGGTTTTGGTAGGTAGAGAAGGAAGGGAAGGAAGAAGAGGTGTGGTGTTGAGTAGATCAGGTAGTAGTGAGGGGGTATTGGTTGAGAGAGGGTGTTTGTTAAAGTTTATGCTCGTGCTCGAGGAAGAGCTAAAGGCGAGCGGTTTATTTAAGTTCTTGATGTTTGCTCCTTCAAGACACCGCCTAAAGAGGGAAGGCATCATTAGTTACACTTAGTGAATTGCAGGTTGGTGTCTAACTACGAGAGGCGATTGGATCCCGAAACATTTAACATGCACTTGGCTCCGTGTTATTAATGGCGATGTAGTTCCTAGGCTCCTCGGGAATAGAATTCGTTTTGTTTCTCAATCGACTTTAATCCTTGTATTACGGGAATAATAGAAGACCATGAGTGCCCACCTGACCCGCCTTGGTAGTCTGATCCTCATTAAGTCCCGTCCAGGAGAGAGACTCCTTGGTACCCAAAGACTTAAAGTGTGACGCCTCGGCTCCCACAATATTAATGCGAGGCACTTGTCCCACAACTGACTTAGCTCGTTGAATAACGGGGGTAATCAATGTTCCATGGGTGTCCTCTTGGCCCGCCTTGGTAATCTGATTGCCATAAAGATCCGTAATTGGAAGTGGCTCATTGGTACCCGCAGCATTTAATTGAGACGCCTTGGCTTTCGCATAATTAATGCGAGGCTCTTCGGGGATGGAGACTTCCTCGAGCCCAGCATCTGGCCTAGAAACTAACATCCTTGGTGTGTATTCTGATGTATGGACACCCTCCATACCCGCCTTAGCATTAAGACCAGCATACGACGTAATGGGAGGGGTCACATCGTTTCCCGGGGCAATAATGTTAGGAGCTTTGGCTCCCGCGACTGTTTCTTTGGGAATGTGAGCAACATCAATGCTATCTACTGGCTTGGAATCATGCAAAACTTGGATAGCCTCGCACCCATTGACATCCACCCGACCGTCATAGACTCACGACCGCGCCCATACGGTTCGACCCAAGCAGGCCATCGCTCCTTTGGCCTCATTCACGTTGTCGACCCGAAATTATCCTTTCCGGCATGCCCGAGCAAATTTCCGGGTAGTGTTGGGGTACTAGAGCCGCCAAGACGCTTTGTTCTTTCGTGGTAATCCGGAATCAACCATTGACCGTGATAGGATCGACCACCATAGTAGCACGAAGTTTTCCGCCTTCAAAAATCCTAATATCCAAGTTCTCTGTATCAATGCTTTTGCCCCATTCATGAATCTTTTGGAGCATAGCATCATCTACTACATTCTCCAGAGGGATACGTGAGTCTGGCTTAACATGTACCAACACGGAAGGGTCGAAATTGCGGAATGAGAACTTCTTCACAATAATAGATCGCCTCCATTCTTTTCTTTTTCCTTGTTCTAGCCTTCTTTGAACTACCTGAGCCTCCTGAATCTTTGCTGGAACGTGTATAACGTTTAGATTTCTTCATAGTGAGAACTGAAAACTTCAAACCAGTAGGGTGTAATCGTTAAACATAGGGGGGAGGGGGGGGGGGGAAGAACAACCTAAGGAGCAACTAAGGCAAAACGTTGAGAGCGTTTTCCTTAGTGAGAGAAACTTCTCTCTAACTCCTTATGTGGACTTGATTTGAGATTTTGTATGTATTGATGTTATGATGATGTGTTTAGTGTTATGTTCGGATAGCTTTGTGCTAAAATGTGATTTAGAAGCCTGGTTAGTGAAAAGGGTAAGCACAGGGTGAGAAAATGATGAACCTTAGAATAATACTGATTGAGACCTTAGATGTAAGCCGTCTTGAGTACAAGATTTCGGGTGATCTTTGTCAGAATGTATAAGTATACGTGGAGTAATTTTGGGAAAATTCCTTGCGTAGTTTAAAATGGAAGTGGTAGCTTTCATGACTTGTATAGGTAAGATTGTTCCGGATCGGGGAACAAAAGCTTGATGCGTTAAGTGGGTCGGGTTGGGGCCATGTTGCGGGTCAACCCGTAGCCCGATTTGGGGTTGGGTCAGTGCGAGGTGGTCCCGCCATGTGGTAGGGTCACGAGGGCGCCAGGCCCAAGTTTAGATGACCATCGTATGAATTCGTGGATGCGTTCGACCTGAATCGGTTCGTGAAGGCCGGGAATGGCCTTAGAGGAAAGTGAAGCTAGTAAGATGACCGTGGTTTGGAGGTAGTGACTCAAGTTTTGTATGAGCGTTGGTGAAGTGTGGTACGTATACTAGGAAGAGTTAAGTGTTCGAAGAATGCGACGAGAAAGGAAAGAAGTGAACTTGTCTTTGAAAGATGGAAGTAATCATTTTTGTGAAATGAATGTGCGAAGGAGTATCCTTGGATCGAGCGAGAGTTGGTACTGTTTTGCATCGTCGAGGTGATTCCTCGTTGGCTTGGATTTAAGTATTTGCGCGCGGGTTATTCTGTGACCATGTGCGGCATTTGCAAACTGGTTAAGCTATGAGGAACTTGATCGTTATTTGTCTTGAGAAGGAACATTCGGGACGAATGTTTCTAGGGAGGGGAGAATGTTATACCCCGTATTTCCAGAGTATGTACGTGAAGACGTGCGTCACGGTTAAGCCTTAAGGAAGGCAAGGTTCGAAATTGGTGCACAACCAGAAAGAGTCGTTTTCCGACGAAACGTTTTACAAACTTTGCGAAGGGAAAATTCCGGCTATGTCATTTATTATTTTTGCGGATTTTTCCGAGAGATGAAATACTTTGGACCAACGGGAGGGTGACACTTGTCACCCTCATTGGACGGCAACATGGGCAAGTGGGACGATTTTATTGGCTTTTCTTTAGTCAAGGTTAGGTAGGATATTTTGTGTAGTAGATGGATAAGGGCACATGGATGAATCCTCACCCTACACTTGCATGGCACTTGGCTTCATCTTGGCCATTGGTTGACCTATAAATACCCCTCCCTTGTTGAAGACTTCTTCATCCAAAAATTGTTTCTAAGTCTTGAAAGTCTTCTCCCCCTCTTAAGTGTAGTGTTCTCGTCCAAGAACACCCCCCTCCCCCTTTCGTGAGGCCCCCTAGGCCGAGAGTTATCCCCCCCCTCCTAGTGGTTTGGCCGAGAGGTATACCCCCCTACCTTGAGTTGTTCTCGTAAAATACACCCCCCCTTTTGTGGTATAGAAATACTTCTCCAAGTATTGTTGTTATGCCAAAATACTCTAGCCCAAAACCTTTGTAGTACCTCTATCGTAGAGCAGGAAATACTACCTTATGTCTCAAAACGAAACCAAGGAAATCTTCATAGTTGGTTGAAGTGCTAAGTAGAAGTTGTTTGGGAACTTAAGGGTTGTTTGGAGGCGGGTTGGGCGCCAGTTAGGAGCTAAACCTTGCTCGGGATCGACGTTTATACTTGGATAATTTTGGGCTTATCGAGGTAAATACTCTTGTCTTTTCTTTGTAATTGGAATTACATCTGTAGTAGTATAGAAATGAATATAAGGCATATAAGGATGGTATAAAAGAAGAATTGAATTGATATCACATCGGAAGAATATTAAAAAAAAGTGACTGTACTTACATAGAATTTGTATTCTGATGAACTTGTGAAGTTTGTGGTAGGAAGTCTTGCCCAATTTTCCGTAGAATAGTCTAGGCGTTGATAGACTTGTATGACCATTATAGGTTGAAATCGCAAGTAGCGTATTCTACTCGAAGGGTGGAAAGGGCTAGCGGATTCTGATCTTGTAGAGCTAATTGCTAATAGTCGATAATCGTCGCGAGGTATGTGATTCTTCCTATACTTTTGAGCATGATATTTTAAAAGTATATATATATATATATATATAGTACGGTAGACGTACGTGCGTTAACTGAACGTAGTTATCGGCAATGTCTTTGACTTAAGCCTGAATAAAAGAATATTGAAGTATATATATATATATATATATAGTACGGTAGACGTACGTGCGTTAACTGAACGTAGTTTATTGGCAATGTCTTTCGACTTAAGCCTGAATAATAAAGAATCTTGAAGTATTTCAAAAGAGATAAGAAACCTTTTTGAAAGAAGAATAATGCTTGGTTTTAAGAGTTATACTAGCTTTATGGGAAGTTAGGTATAACGACTTAAGAAAGATAAAAAGAATGGTTATTTGATTTTTATAAGATAAGAGACTTGACTTAATTAAATTAACATGAAGTTTGTTAAAAAGTGTGATACCTCATTCGTGAGTAATGAGTACTTGGTTTTAAAAGGAATAATGTTTCTTGATTTGAAATCGTAATAAATATCGAACAAACCATCTAGCGCTAATAAAGGGAAATGTATTGAATAATGAAGTATTATTAAAACCAGAAACCTCCATCCGCATAGAAGCTAAGATGAGACAAAATGATATTACATTTTCTAGATCATCGCTTTAATAAGATTGTTATGAACAAGAATAACCTACTCACACATAAGGCATATGTTTCTCAAATTGTTTTAAAGGATTAAAATTATGAACTACGAAACCTTTTCGAAAATGAGAAACTTGAGCATTTGAAATTAGGCAAACTTGAACGTTTGGAAAATAATGTTGTTACTTGATTTTACAAAGGGAAGTGTTTTGGTTTACTTAACAATGTTAGTCACTCTATTTTTATACTACGGGTATCGGGTGACCTTTGTAAAAGAAATGGATCTTTAAAAGGAATTTAACGTACGTAGTACTTTAGGGTTAAAACCCGGACGTTGGCATAAAATGAAAGTACCTTGAGTTGTGTATAACTTGCCTATGCTTGTTGTTGTGTAACTTGCCTATGCTTGTTGTGATAGCCTTTGTTGTGCAAGAATTGTGTTTCTATACTACCGCGTCTCTCAATGGAGGACCGGTTGACTTGTTGATAACTTACTTGGACGTACCGGCAGTGACGGAAGATTCCACGGGTATGCTTCCATTATTATTGTTACATGGGCATGTCTACACCGATGATGGATTCTGTGGGCATGTGACCATTATGGTTATTTATGGCGAAGTATCGTGACTTACGGTTGTGATCGGGTGCATAGCCTGTTTACTTGCCCCCGTCAGCTACGTGACGCAGGTGGATCTGGTATAGGTTATCGCACTTCGCGGCGAAGTATCGTGACTTACGGTTGTGATCTGGTGCTTAGCCTGGTTACTTGCCCCCGTCATCTGCGTGGCGCTGGGAGGATCTGGTAGAGGCTATTGCACTTGCCACGTGTCAGCTTCGCGAGTCAGTGTTTGGATGAAGCTTCGTGACTTACGGTTGTGATCTGGTGCATAGCCTGGTTACTTGCCCCCGTCAGCTACGTGGCGCTGGGAGGATCTGGTGGAGGCTATCGCACTTGCCACGTGTCAGCTTCATGTTATGATTATTTCCCGTACGGTCTTTTTATGACACAGGTGGGACCTGATGTTCAGGTGTACTTCTTGGTGTTATCATATCATGATAAGCGATGAGGAAGGTATTCCACGGGCATGATTGATGTTGTGGGCGTGAGACCCATAGTTATATTTGAGTAATGACTTGGAGGGCGTGAGTCCCTGACTTGATATAACTGTTTATATGTGTGTACTGTAGTTTGGTTATCATACATGTCTCCTGCTTTATATAGACTATTATGATTTCATTTACAGTATTTTCAGTGTCACATACTTGGTACCTGTTGTACTGACCTCCTTCGGGGGGCTGCGTTCATGCCGCAGGTAGAGGTACATCGGCTGTCGATCCCCGCTTATAGGATCACCTTTCAACAGATTGGGAAGTCGCTCCTTCTGAGGCTTATCTTTTGGTATGTTACCCCGAGTGCAGAGGTTCTTGTACATTCCGGTATGGCGGGCCCTGTCCCGTCATAGTTGTTGTAAAAATCTTAGAGGTGCAGAGTAATGTGGCGTGGTTGTAAGGATTGTAACTGTTCAAATGTCGATATATATATATTTGCAGAAAGGAAACCGTTTTGGTTGGCCTATTTTCTTTTATCTTGATCCATATCTAATTATATGTTTAAGTTTTTATTTCCGCTGGTTTTTCTCTGATGTTGTATCACTAGGGTGCCCGGGGTAAGGCACGATCACGCCCGGTTCGGTCGTGACGGTAGTGACTCGAAGGTTTTGGAACCGGCGATCGGAAGTTGCGTGGTACGATTCGGAAAGAGTTCGTGTTGAAGTGATCATTTTTGTAGTGAAGGCAAGGAAGTATCCTTTGGACCGGAGCAGAGTTGGTGTTGTTTTTACATCGTCGAGGTGATTCCTCGTTGGCTTGGATTTGAGTTTTGCGCACATGTTATATTCCGCCATTGGTGGCATGATCGGTTTTGTAAGTATAGTAGTGGAGACTATACCGACGCAAGTACGTTTGGAGACTTAGAAGGAACATTCGGGACGAATGTTTCTAAGGGGGGAAGAATGTTATACCCCGTAGTTCCAGGGTATGTATGTGAGGACGTACGTACGAGAATACGACAGAAATTTTGGAAAGAAAGAAAGATGTGATTTTTCGACGGAAAAGTTTCCGGGTTTTATGAAGGAAAAATGTTCGTTGATGGGAATTGGATTCCCAGATTTGGTATTTGGGCTTCTTGAATTATATTAGAATTTTGAGATTTTATTTTCGAATATGGTCACGAGGGGCCCACGGGAGAAATTTACGGTTTTGTGGGGCCCGCTTTGTTTTTGAGATTTTGGCCATTATGGATATTTTCGGAAGATGAAATATTTTGGACGAATAGGAGGGAGACACGTGTCACCCCCCTAGGTGGCTCTTGGCCGAAATCACTTGACAAGTGGCAAGACAAGTGGCCTTGTCTTGCAAGATATTTTTAGTTGGACAAGTGGCTTGTGGGGTCCACACACACTTGTCCCCAATCTCAACCACACACTTGCCTTCATCCTAGCCCTTGGTTGTCCTATTTATGCACCCTTAGTTGATGAAATCTTCCACACTTAGACATTTCAAGACAAGAAATTCCATCCCTTCTCCTCGACTCAGAGCTCGGCTTTGCCCCCATTTCTTGAGCAAAATTTGTCCAACAATTCTTAAACTCTTAAGTGTTCTTCCCTAAGGTGTTAGGAAGATTGTGTACCAAGAGTTGGAAAAGATTTCACACCCCTAACCTCTATTTGTTGCCTTGGCCGAAAGTTGCTAGTTGGAAACCCTAAGTGTTCTTCACTTTTTGGAGTTGATTCTTGAAGAGAAGTTGGTTAGGAGCTTCTATGGGTTGCTTGTAGCGGATTGGAACGTAAATATTTGGAGCTAAGACTTGCTTGGAGCGACTTTAAGAACTTGGATATTTTTGGGCTATTTGAGGTAGTGAACCTTAACCTCTTTGTGAATTGGTTATTATACATATATTATAAGTATATTATAGAGTATATAATATATGGAGTAAAGTTTGGAAGGATTTGGATCTTGTTAAGTTGCTAAAATGGAAATTGGCAATAAAGCCACAAAATGGTAAAAACGTATCTTACTTGCTAAGAAGCTAATAACAAAGTAACTATAACTTATATTAAGATGGAATATAAGTTGGATGACTAATAAAGTAAGTGGATAAGTAAAATGGAAAAAGTCGCCAAGGACCCCAACTTAAGGATCAGATTTACTTTGGATTGTATTTACTTGGATGTATTTACATTGGATCAGTATTTACATTTTTGTTAAGGGGAAGATTGTTCAATCGCGCCCGCTTGGTGTGTGATCCCCTTTTTAATTATTGTTGTTATGAAGGCGTGATAGTAAACCGCATTACCGGTTGGGCGCGTAATCCCCTTCTTTTACTTATTGTTATTATGAAGGCGTGATAGTAAACCGCGTTACCGTTTGGGCGTGTAATCCCCTTCCTTATGTTGTTTAAATTATTACGCCTTATATATGGTATATATATTACGGTTATTCGGGCCTTGGAGAAAGATGGAAAAGTGAGTAAAAATGGGGGAAGTGCTGCCCAATTTTCCGTAGAATTAGAGGGCTTTTTTTGTATAAGTCTTCAATGGTAAGAAAGGTTTGATAGAAGTACTATGACCATTTTAGGAGTGGAGTACTACGTGTGGCGTGATCTACTTGGCTTAAGGAGTAGCCGACGGGTTGAAGTACTTGGAGTGTTTTGCTATTTGTCGATAATCGTCGCGAGGTATGTGAACCTCTTCCTATCTTTTCTAGCATGATTGTTGTGAACTATGTAGTACGGTAGACGTACGTGTGCTAAACGAGTTTTGGTTGGTTTAAAACATATAGTGTTATAATAGCTTTATGGGAAGTTAGTTATAACGACTTTATGTAAGTAATAGAATGGTTTATTGATTTTAGAAGTTAAGAGACTTGATCTTGAAAGATAAGAGACTTGACTTGATTGACTTGATATGAATTTTGTTAAAAAGTGTGAAACCTCATTCGTGAGTAATGAGTACTTGGTTTTTAAAGAT
This sequence comes from Przewalskia tangutica, assembly GCA_029844215.1. Lineage (NCBI taxonomy): Eukaryota > Viridiplantae > Streptophyta > Magnoliopsida > Solanales > Solanaceae > Przewalskia > Przewalskia tangutica. The sequence goes on from CM056737.1 coordinate 53,563,922, forward strand.
TGATGTTTTACTGATTTCGGAAATGAGAATAAGTATCGAACAAACCATTGCAGCGTTAGTAAAGGAAAATGTATTGACTAATTAATTATATTAAAACCAGAGAAACCTCCATCCGCATGAAGCTAAGATAAGACAAAATTGTATTACATTTCCTAGATCATGACTGCTTTAATAAGATGGTTATAAGCAAGAACAAGCTACTCACACATAAGGCATATGTTACTCAATTGTTTTAAAAGGATATTACGTTAAGTGATTAAGACTATGATCTATGGAATCTTTCGAAAATAAGAGACTTGAGCATTTGAAATTAGGCAAACTTGAACTTTGGAAAAGAATGTTGTTACTTGATTTTAATAAGGAAAGTGTTTTGGTTTACTTATAAATGTTAGTCACTCTATGTTAATACTACGGGTATCGGGTGACCTTTGTAAAAGAAATGGATCTTTTAAAAGAATTTAACGTATGTAGTACTTTGGGGGTTAAAACCCAGACTTTGACATAAAATGAAAGTGCCTGGAGTTGTGTGTAACTCGCCTATGTTTGCATGTGATAGCCTTGTTGTGCAGTTAATGTATTTCTATACCGCCGCGTCTCTCGATGGAGGGCCGGCTGATTTGTTGTGAACGATTCCTATCGAGTCCCATGAGATGGGCCGAGACATGTATTCCATACGATTCCTATCGAGTCCCATGAGATGGGCCGAGACATGTATTCCATACGATTCCTATCGAGTCCCATGAGATGGGCCGAGACATGTATTCCATACGATTCCTATCGAGTCCCATGAGATGGGCCGAGACATGTATTCCATACGATTCCTATCGAGTCCCATGAGATGGGCCGAGACATGTATTCCACACGATTCTTATCGAGTCCCATGGGATGGGCCGAGACATGTATTCCACACAATTCTTATCGAGTCCCATAGGATGGGCCGAGACATGTTATACGTATCATACGATTTATGCCTAGACTGCCGGCAGTGAGGAAGGAGTTCCACGGGCATGAGGGATGACTTCAAGGGTGTGAGTCCCTGACTTGACATGACTACTTTTATGTTGTAAACTGTAGTTTGGTTATCATACATGTCTCCTGTTTTATATAGACTGTCATGATTTCATTTACAGTATTTCAGTTTCACATACTTGGTACCTGTTGTACTGACCTCCTTCGGGGGGCTGCGTTCATGCCGCAGGTAGAGGTACATCGGTTGTGGATCCTCGCTCATAGGATCACAGTTCAGCGTATTGGGAAGCCCCGTTTCTCCGGAGGCTTATCTTGTGGTATGTTACCACAGTGCAGAGGTTCTTGTACATTCAGGGGTATGGCGGGGCCCTGTCCCGTCATAGTTGTTGTCACTTTCTTAGAGGTCTGTAGTACTGTTGTGGGCAGGGTTGTAAAGGATGTAACTGTTCAGATTCTGTATATATGCAAGAAGGCAACTGTTTGGGTTGGCCTGTTTTATTATCATATCTCTTGTTTCATGTTCATGTTTTTATTTCCGCTGATTTTCTCTGATGTTGTATCACTAGGGTGCCCGGGGTAAGGCACCAGTCACGGGCCCCGGTTCGGGTCGTGACAGATCCTGAGCAACGTTTAGCTCCACTTCCTTACGCTCCAACCCGCTCCAAGCAACCCTTAGAAGTTTCTAAACAACTTCTCTTAACACTTCACCCATCTATGAAGATTTTCCTAGGGTTTCGTTTGCGACTAAAGGAATAAAGTGGTATTTTCGGGCTCTTAGTATAGAGATAACTTTGGAATACTACAAGGGATTACAATGCTAATGTATTAGGGATTATACCAACACTTGAAGAATTTTTCCACAAAGGGGGGGGGGTTGGACGAGAACAACACTAAGGAGGGAGTATATTTTTTTGCCTTGGAAACTCTTAAGTGGATGAATAAAGTCTTGAAATCAAGGGGGTATTTATAGAGAAATCAAGGGCCAAGATCTAGGCAAGTGTGTGGTGTAGATTGGGGACATGTGGGTGTGGATTCTACCAACCACATGTCCACCACAAAATTAGCCACTTGTCCACCCAAAACCGTCCATGGACATTTGTCCTTCACCAATTCGGCCAACATGGCCACATGGGGGTGACACGTGTCGCCCCCTACTCGTCCAAAATATTTCATCTTCCGAAAATATCCGTAATGCCAGAAATCCGAAAATAAAGTGGGCCTCACAAAACCGTAAATTTTCCCCGTGGGCCCCACGTGACCAATTCCGGAAAATAAAATTCCATAATTCTAAAATAATCCCAGAAGTCCGAATACCAAATCTGGGAATCCAATTCCCATTAACGAAACCTTTTTCCTTTACAAAAATCCGGAACTTTTCCGTCGAAAAATCACATCTTTCTTCCTTTCCAATTTTAATGTCGTATTCTCGTACGTACGTCCTCATATACATACCCTGGAACTACGGGGTGTAACATTCTTCCCCCCTTAGAAACATACGTCCTGAATGTTCCTTCTAAGTCTCCAAACATACCTGCCGGTATAGTCTTCCCTACTATACTTATGAAACCAATTATGCCACACATGACCATAATACAACATACGCGCAAAAATTCACATCCAAGCCAACGAAGAATCATCTCTAAAGTGTATAACAATACCATTAGCTCCACCCATGGTCCAAAGGATACTTTCTTCACATCTTTACTTATAAAAATGACACTTCCATCTTCTTAACACATCTACGCCTCTTTTCTTACTCGTCGTACCCTCCTCGTACACTCGAACTCTTCCTACTATAATGCACTACATTTCCATTGCTTCTGTTTTCAAAAATCTCGGGGTTACCATCTCCAACTTGGTCATCATTAACTGGGAACACTCTGGATGGATCTCCGATACTCTTCCGAATCATAGCAACATGGAAGACCGGACGTACTGCCTCCTAAGTCGGACGGCAGTGCTAACTTATAGGCAACCTGGCCTTATTCTACAAACGATCTGGAAAGGCCCAAGTACCTCGGCTAAGTTTCCCCTGCTTTCCAAATCTCGTCACACCCTTCCGGGGTGGTACCTTCAAGAAGACCCACCGTCAACCTGAACTCCAAGTGTCGACGCCGATTATCCGCACGACTTCTGTTGACTCTGAGCTGCTAATAACCTCTTCTGGATAAGCTTCACCCTATCCACATCCTGCTGAATCAAGTATGGACCAACTATCTGAACCTTGCCAACATCGAACCAATCGATCAGCAACCTACACTTCCGCCCATACAAGGCTTCATAAGGCGACATCCGAATACTGAAATGGTAGCTATTATAATACTCACTCAACAAGAGGCAAATAATCCTTATAGCTACCCCTGAAATCAAAACACCGGCCCGTAACCTATCCTCAAATGTCTGGATAAAACGCGTTGTTTGTCCGCTACCGGCGGGTGAATGCACATCGAGACTCACCTGAGTTCCTAACCCCGCCTGGTAAAACCTCCAGAAACAAAAGAAATAGCCGAAAACTGGGCTCCACTGCCTGTCATAAAAAGTATGAATCCCGTGCAACCTTACAACCTTCCTGATATATAACATCTCGCATAACCCTCCGCCGAGTAAGCAGTCCTGACTGAAAGACAAGATGGGCTGACCTCATCGGCCCAACTACTGGTCGAACGCATCCACGAACGCGTACGATGGTTACCTAAACTTGGACCTAACACCCTCATGACCCTACCACCTGGCGGGACCACCTTAAACTGACCCCACCACATTCCGGGATGCGGGTTGACCCGCGATATGGCCTCAACCCGACCCACTTAGCGCCAACCTCTCTCGTTCCCCGATCCGGAACAATCTTACCAATTCACGTCATGAAAGCTACCACTTCCATCTCACACTACCCATGGAATTATCCCACAATATATTTCACGCATACCAAGTACTTCGACAAAGACCAACCGTAAAATCATCCACTCAAGACAGCCTTGCATCCAAGGTCCCAACTGTTATAAATTCAAAGGCTCACCATTTTCTCGTCCCCAGACTTACCCTTTTCAACTACCCATGTTTTCTAATCCACACCTAACACAATGTTATCCGTACATAGCACTCCACATGTATCTACCATAACAACCTAAACAAGTCTCTTAAGGGATGAATATATCTCTGTAACTACTGCCTCACTTTCCCTTTGTCGCTCTAATCAAATCCTGCTCTGGCGATAACTACGAAGGTGATGAACGCCATCGATCCCGGCGTCGAGTCGTAACATCCGCGCCATCTCTGGTCGGACGATTTCTCGCAAAATGGCCCTGCTGGCCGCAAGCATAACAAGCTATCGAAATAGTACGACACTCCCCATAAGAACACCTACCACAACGGCCATACCGAGGTGGGGGTGGCCTCATCTGGCTAACACCCCTTCCTCTCCGAACCACTGAATCCGCAACTGACCTGGTAGGCTAAGTCATCCCACCTGTATCCCTCCTACTAGGACATTCTCTCTCACACGGCTCGACGGCGGTAAAACAAGCATTAGTAAAAGACGACATTTCGGGATGACGTCTACCACATAGTGAACACCGAGGAAAATCAACTGGCCGGCTAGAACATATGTAAATCGTGAACGAAACCCCGGAGTTCGACCAACTCCTAAATACCTAACGCCACGAAGTGCGTGGAGTACCACTCAGATCTTGGCGGAGGCGCATAACGATCTCACGCCGAGAAGGTCCGCCTCGAAAGTTACCAAAGGACTCATTGCTTACGCCTCTTCAGCGATCTTGGTTAATCCGTCGATCTCTACGTTTCTCGATCTGCAAGATAAGCTGCAGACGCGCAACGCCCATGCCTACCAAGAGCTACTCCTGTACAACTCTCTACTAGATAATCGTCAAGTCCTGTGACATATCGGTGCACTCTATTGTCACGCCCCGAACCCCGGGCCCGTGACTGGTGCCCTACCTGGGCACCCTTCTACCTTAACAACTAAGTAAAACTGCAGAAATTAAATAACACCTCTTTTTTTTTTAAAAAAAACCAACATACGTGCAAGGGCAAAGCCGACAAGGCTGCCATATATACATAAACAAAAGACACTACACCGTACATGAGTCCAATCCCACATATGAATACAGACCTCTAAGAGTTACTGAACTATGACGGGACAAGGCCCCGCCGTACCCATAAATGTACAAAAGCCTGTACTGAAGGAACTCATACCAAAAAGATAACTCCCGAACAGAAGGAGCTATCCAAAACTCTGAGCAGGGTCCTACACCTGCCGATCACCAAACAGCGTACCTAAACCTGCGGCATGAACGCAGCCCCCCGAAGGAGGTCAGTACGAAGAATGTACCAAGTATGTGAAACAGTAAGTACTGTAAGTGAAACCATAACAGTCTATATAAAACAGGAGACATGTATGATAACCAAACTACAGTTCACAATATATAAGCAGTCACGTCAAGTCAGGGACTCATGCCCTCCAAGTCATCACTCAAAATATAACCATGGGTCTCACGCCCACAACATCAATCGTGCCCGTGGAATTCCTTCCTCACTGCCGGCAGTCTATGGTAGAACAACACCATGAGTACACATGACACCGTGTCCCACCGTGTCATAAAACCGCACGAGCAAGTACGGGCGCTAACTACGGATACCAAAGTCGCATCATCAACTGACCGGGGCAAGTACGAAAGCCAACTACCAGATACCAAAGCCGTACTAACAGTACCATACAACTAAACCACGAAGGCGACACGGCAAGTACGAAGCCGACTACAGTACTGTCGTGTCGTCACGTGGTGGCCGACCGGCAAGTACGGCTAACTACCAGTACCAAGGCCGTGTCACGAGACTTCGTCACTAAACCGAGCGGGCAAGTGCGAAGGCTAACTACTGTACCAAGGCCGAATCACCACGAGACGGGCAAGTAATGCAAAGCCAACCACCAGATACCAAGGCCGAATCAGTAAAACCTCATGGAGAGCTAGTCCATGGAACAACAATCCTAATGGAACCATACCCGTGGGCCACCCAACGTGTCATTAGGTCCATCAATCAAGAACAACATGACCGGCCCTCCATCGAGAGACGCGGTAACATAAGGATACAACACTTGCACAACAAGGCTATCACACGCAAACATAGGCAAGTCACACACAACTCAAGGTACTTTCATTTTTATGTCAAAGTCCGGGTTTTAACCCCAAAGTACTACATACATTAATCCTTTCAAAAAGATCTCTTTTTACGTAAAACAACTCGATACTATTATCCGTAGTACCAAACACGTTCATGTTTAAATCAAGTACTTTATACTTTTTAAACCAAGTGGCTTACACTTTTTAAAACGATGCCAAGTATACTTTTAAAACCCAAGTAACTAACTCTTTTAAGATCAAGGTACTCCTACCTTTTAAAACCAAGCCACTTATATTTTTCTCATCAAGAAAAGTTCGATATTTGAAAATAAGTTACTTATACTTTTAAACTCAAGTTACTTCTCTTTTCCCAAAATCAAGTTACCATTTTAAATCCAATAATAAAACCATTCTTTTGTTTTCATAAAGTCGTTATAACTAACTTCCCATAAAGCTATTATAACACTTTATGTTTTAAACAAATTTAAGACAAGACCATGCCTTTCTTTTAAACCAAAACACTTCAAATTATTAAGTCTCTTTTCTTTTAGAAATCAAGTTCCTCCCACTTTTAAACCTCAAGTAACTCACACCCTTTAAAACAAGTTACTTCTCTTTAAATCATGTCATTTCTCCTCTTTTTAAAACAATTAAGTAAATCACTCATTTGACTTTCCTAAAGTCATTATAATGACCTTTAGGTTTTGGAACTAAGGCACTAGCCAAAAGATTTGGAAATCACTTCCTTTTCAAGACTCTATGTACTTTACGTAAAATACTTCCACTCTTTAAGAATCCAAACTTCACTAAGGCAATGGATTATACAACTTACAATTTAAACATCAAAGTATAATCAAGGAAGTACATAGAACAAATTCTACTTTAGGCAATCCAAATACAACCAAGGAATAGATCATTTAAGGAGTAGAACGTACTTTCTTTATCTCAAGGAATCATGCTAGAAGAGGAGATAGTTCACATACCTTTTCGGCTAAATCCACAAGTTAAGCCGAATACGCCGTACGTAGAAGTGTCAACCTATAATGGTCAAAACAAGACTATCAACTTCTAGTCTCTAACGTAGAATAATACTAAGTATACGGTCTCTAATTCTACGGAAAATCGGGCAGCACTTCCTTTGTTTCTACTCACTTTGCCACCTTTTTCAAGGCCGAATACAATAACCAACACGCCACATTTAAGGCTCCAAACAACAACCAAACAAAGGAGATTACACGCCTTACAATACGTGTAAAATTCCGCCCCACAAATAATATGAAGTAGTTCCTCATTCTAGCCATTCTCGGCCAACATATAACCAACAACACTAAGTCTTTTCCAATCCTTTTCCAATTCCAAGTTCTAAGGTCTAACATGTTATATAGTTATAAACCACTTCAATAACTACAATTTCCTTCTTACACAACATGCGACGACTTAAACGAATAGTCAACTTGAATTGTAGTCTTAAGACTAACATGCTAGTTTTCGGATTAGGGTTCCAATAGCCAATATAATTATCAAACTACATAATATATAACTCATGCTTGCTAATACTCATAGCTACAATCAATAAGTAAACTTAATTGCTAAAACGACAAAATATATACCTTTCCAAGCCCTTAAAAATTTCCAAGATTCAAAGTCGCGCCTTAGCAATTCTTAGCTCCTTTCCTTAGGTTCCAATCCGCTCCAAGCACTCCTTAGAATCCTATGAAGAACCCATCTTCAAGTCCCAACTTCAAAGTTGAAGAACTCCTTTAGTTTCCGCCTTGCGACTAATACGAAAACGTCGTTTTTCTGAAATCTTTCTATTGAGATATCCTTACAATACCCTTAGGGACATTGGGTTAAAGTCTTGTGAATAATGGACAACAATTGCAAAAATTTTGTGTGGGAGATACACCTAAGCCGAGAGCTTCACTAAGAGGAACAACAATGTGTGAAAATTTTCTAAGTGTTAAAGAGATAGTCTTGCACTAGCTTAGTATATATAACACAATGGAGGGTTTAGATTGCAACACATGAGTGGCTAGGATGAGTTTCACTAGGATCAAGCCCAAGTGGCAAGTTGACTTGGTCAATATTATCAAGCTTAGAAGACTTATCATCTACATAGGTCAAATGACCATAATACCCTAGCAATATTTCGTCCAACATCATGGGGGAGGTGCCACATGTCGCCCTCTCATTCGTCCATAAAATTTCATAACCTATGTGGGCCCCGCAAAACGTAAAATTCCTCGGGTGGGCCCCACGTGACCAAATCCGTAAAAATAATTTCCATAATACTAATAAGTTCCATACTCTCCAAATAATGCATTTTGAGAATCTAATTCTCCTCAACAAACATTTTTCCTTTCCGACGTTCGGAAGATTTTCTGTCGGAAAAACAATTCTTCCTTTCGTACCAATTTCCAGGTCTTGATTCATTACGTACATTCTCCTTTACATGTCCTGGACTTACGGGGTGTAACATCTATCCTCCATGTCTGCCACTAAAGCGGGGACATAACGAGCCAATGAGTCAAACTCGATACTGTATTCTCGAACCGTCCGCCCGTTCTGCCTCAACCTCATAAATCTATCTGTCCGAGCTCTCCTCATCTGTGAGGGCAAGAAGTGTGTAAGAAATGCCTCTGAGAACTCGTCCCAACCAGCTGGAGGCGCATGCTACCCTGGGACAGTTCCCATGAATCAAACCAGTCGACTGCAGTATCACGCAGCCGATGTGAACCTAATACCACCGACTCTGTCTCTGAGGCCTCGATCACTCTCATGATCCGCTACAACTGTCGTATAACTCCTGTGGATCATCCTCAGTCCTCGATCCATAGAACTCTGGTGAACTGCAACTCCAAAAAGTCGCGAAGTTTCAAACCGTCGGCTCTGGGGTGTATTACCGGTACCACCGGCCCCCCGTCTATCCTCATGCCTCGCTACAAGCCGAGCTAGTAACTGGGTCATCTCCTCGTAATCATATCCTCTGTTCCTGGCCGTGGAACTAGAGGCTCAGGTATTGTGGTCTCTGTAGCTACTGTTGCTGCTCTAAACTCTTCTGGGGCTAGCGGCGTCGCAGAACTCCCCGAATGAAGCACCACCTCAGGTGATGACTGGGCTTGTGCCCTCGCACTCCTCTGTGTTCCACTAGCAGCTCCTCTCGCCTCGCCTCTGGGCCCTGGTTGCCTTGCGTAGAGGCATAACTAGCACAAACGAATATGCCAGAGGGAGTCCAACTTATAACACAGCTCTAAGGCACGATCTCAGAGTGAGAAGAATGGAAACCAATCCTAAATATCCTGCACTCCTCGACATAAAGGTGTGGTGCACAACACGCCGATAATCAAGACTCTACTAGATACGGTGTCAGAGACACTTTCCGAGGATTAATCGCTCGATACCACTTTTGTCACGACCCGACCGGGCGTGGATCGTGCCTACCGGACACCCTAGTGATACAACATCAGAGAAAATCACCGGAAATAAAAACTTACACATGAAACAAGATATACAATAAGAAAAATAGGCTAACCAAAACGGTCACCTTTCGCATATATATAAAAATGATTAAACTCAACGATTACATCCCTTTACAAACCACGCCACAACATTACATGCACCTCTAAGAATGTAACCACAACTACGACGGGACAGGGCCCCGCCATACCCCTGAATGTAAGTACCTCAACGACAGGGGACTATACCAAAAGATAAGACTCCGTAGAAACGGAGCTTCCCAAAACGCTGAACTGTGATCCTATGAGCGAGGATCGACAACTGGTGTAACTCTACCTGCGGCATGAACGCAGCCTCAAGGAGGTCGATAACAGTACCAAGTATGTGAAATCAGAAATCGAAATAAAATCATAACATTTTAAAACCAATTCACAAATACGCATTTAAACAACCCAATTTAACCGCATAGTACAAAGATAAACAAGAGCAAAAATAGATGTAACGTAACTGGTCTTTTCTAGGCCGCTAATGATCGAAGTAAGGCCAATCGCCCATAGTATCATTATGCGAGCCTAATCCTGGAACTCCCGAAGTCCGCATAGGCCACCTAGGACCGCATGAGGTATTCCTCGCATCGGGGGTAGCTAACCCGCGACATCGTCTTGGACTCCCGCAGTCCGCATGGCCACATGGACCGCATGAGGTATTCCTCGCATCGGCGTAACACACCCGGAGTGATCATCCTGGAACTCCCGCAGCTCCGCATAGGTCACATGGACCCGCATGAGGTATTCCTCGCATCGGGGGTGGCTAACCCTCGGCATAACAAGTCAGGGGGGTAAGTGATATAATACCAGCACAACTGCTTATCGTTAAACAACATAAGCACAACAAGAAAACCCCCTTACACAAATGTCACAAGACACTAACACACGTAGCATCATAACATGTTTACTTATCAAACCAACAGGAAAGTATTACAAGGCTATCACAAGCCAACATAGTCAAGTTACTCACACAAGGTACTTTTATCTCATGTCAACAAATCCGGGTTTTAACCCTAAAGTACTACATACTTCAACTCTAAAAAAAAGATCCATTTCTTTCACAAAAGTCACACGATACCCGTAGTATCAAAATAGAGTAACTATCTTTTTAAGTAAACCAAAACAATTTCCATACCTTCTTTTTAAACCAATCTTAAGACAAAAGCATGCCTTCCTTTTTAAACCATTTTAAGACAAAACCATGTCTTCCTTTAAAACAAAGACACTTTTCCTTCTTAAAGTCAAGTAGCAATATACTTTTTAAACCAAGTGTCTTACTCTTTTAAAAACAAGTAACCTATACCTTTAAATCAAGTTACTTCTCCTTTCCCAAAATCAAGTTGTTTATAAGTCAAGTCTCTTTACTTTCAAAAATCAGTCTCCTAATATTTAAATCATATCTTTTAAGAAAATCAACCTCCAACTTTTAAAATGTCAAGTTATCATTTTAAATCCAATGATAAAACCATTCTTTTGTTTTCATAAAGTCGTTATAAATAACTTCCCATAAAGCTATTATAACACTTTATGTTTTAAACCAACCAAGGACAACTATTCTCATTTTCGAAATCAAGATAACTTTATTCTTTAAAAGACCACACACCCATTACTCATGAATGAGGTTTTACAACTTTTTAACATAATTCAAGTCCTTAATATTTCATAACAAGTCACTTAACTTTGGAATCAAGTCAAGGACACAAAAGGAAAATCAAATTCCTTTAAACACACGTGCGTCTACCGCACTATATATATTTCACAACAATCATGCTAGAAAGGATAGGAAGAGGTTCACATACCTCGCGACGATTTATCCACAATTAGCAAAATGCTCCAAAGTACTATAGCCCTGCTAGCCTTTTCCACCCTTCAAGTAGAATACGCTACTCGTAGTACTTCAACCTATAATGGCCATAAACGTTTATTAACGAGATCCCTTCTTAGAAAATTTCTCAGTACAAGGTTCCATATTATACGGAAAATTGGGCACCACCACCCCCCCCCCCCCCCCCCCCGTAACCACATAAATAACCTCCACTATCAAGGCCCGCTACCAAGCCAACAACTCAGAGGGGATTACACGTCTAACCGGACGTGTACATTGCCCACAATAATACTACAAGTCATCACAATACACCGATGTAAATACAGTTCAATTCTTTTTAATCATCCTTCCATAAATCATATACTCAATTATACATTACTACAACATGTAATCTCCAATTACAATAGGGGGATAAAGATCATTACCTCGATAAGCCCAAAATTATCCAAGTTTTATAAGTCGATCCTGAGCAACGTTTAGCTCCACTTCCTTACGATCCAACCCGCTCCAAGCAACCCTTAGAAGTTTCTAAACAACTTCTCTTAACACTTCACCCATCTATGAAGATTTTCCTAGGGTTTCGTTTGCGACTAAAGGAATAAAGTGGTATTTCTGGGCTCTTAGTATAGAGATAACTTTGGAATACTACAAGGGATTACAAGGCTAAGGTATTAGGTAGGGATGTCAGTGGGGCGGGTAAATGCGGGTACCGCCCCGCCCCCGCTCCAGTTGGGGCGGGTATGGAGGATGGTTTGGTGGGTGGTGGGGCGGGTATGGGTATCAAAAGTGCTACCCGCCATGGGTAGTGGGGCGGAGGTGGATTTCATATAAGACCCGCACCGTACCCGCCCCACCCTGCTACCCGCACCGTACCCGCACCGCCCGTACCCGCCTTTCTTCATTTTTAATACCATACGTGCATTTCACTCTCAAGTTTAGCATCATTTCTCCTTCTCCAGTAAGTAAAACTCACTATATTTGCCTTACAAAAATCTCCTCTATACCACTTATTTACAAAGTACCAAACAAGTAGAGATATAAAGTATAACAAGACGAAGTGTTGCATAAAAATGGGAATGATTGGGCGCCATCGATAATAGCGGTGGGATTATTCATATTATCACACCGAGGCTGCTATTCCATTGCCTTCAAGAACAAGATTCTGCGAGTTCGGAATATGTACACGAGTGATTTCAGATTGCTCATGCCATCTTATACTTTTGTATATTTACCCTTTGTATTATCGCTTTAATCTCCACATGGTCCGATTTTTCCTTCCTCCAATCAAGATTTAGTAATAATCGTAACCTTTTTTGTGTTTCTTCCCGTATAGTTATACTATTTCGTAATTCTAAAAGTGTTTTTCGTGGTGTTATCATGATCAGTTCATGCAAATGAAATCAACATTTTTGGATCACTTTTGATCATGAGATACTCTCAGATCTTGAAGATACTACATAGTATCTTTAAACTAGCTACTTAGGTTCATAGATGTCGAGATTCACTACTAAAAACATAATTACATATGCGGTTTCATTCAACTTATTTAGGTGGGTACCCGCCGTAGTGTGGTACCGCCCGATAGGTGGGGCGGGCGTGGAGGAATTACTATCAGTGATGGATGGTGGGCGGGGATGGGGTGGGTTTAGGTGGCGAACAGGTATCCCATACTGCATTCGCCCGCCCCATTGACATCCCTAGTATTAGGGATTATACCAACACTTGAAGAATTTTTCCACAAAGGGGGGGGTTGGACGAGAACAACACTAAGGAGAGAGTATATTTTTTTGCCTTGGAAACTCTTAAGTGGATGAATAAAGTCTTGAAATCAAGGGGGTATTTATAGAGAAATCAAGGGCCAAGATCTAGGCAAGTGTGTGGTGTAGATTGGGGACATGTGGGTGTGGATTCTACCAACCACATGTCCACCACAAAATTAGCCACTTGTCCACCCAAAACCGTCCATGGACACTTGTCCTTCACCAATTCGGCCAACATGGCCACATGGGGGTGACATGTGTCGCCCCCGTACTCGTCCAAAATATTTCATCTTCCGAAAATATCCGTAATTCCAGAAATCCGAAAATAAAGTGGGCCTCACAAAACCGTAAATTTTCCCCGTGGGCCCCACGTGACTAATTCCGAAAAATAAAATTCCATAATTCTAAAATAATCCCAGAAGTCCGAATACCAAATCTGGGAATCCAATTCCCATTAACGAACCTTTTTCCTTCACAAAAATCCGGAACTTTTCCGTCGAAAAATCACATCTTTCTTCCTTTCCAATTTTAATGTCGTATTCTCGTACGTACTGTCACGACCCGACCCCGGGCCGCGACGGGTGCCCTACCTGGGCACCCTTCTAATCATACAACATAATAAACTGCGGAAGATAAATAACACATTTTAAAAATAAAAAAAAAACCAAGGCCAAGCCGATAAGGTTGCCATAATCATAAAAATTACCTCAAAGGGTCTACACTGTTTAACAATGTAAAAACAACTCTAGCCAGTCCAGCCCACAGATGAATACAGACCTCTAAGATTTGAACAAATACTATGACGGGACAAGGCCCCGCCGTACCCCTGAATATACATAGCCATGACAACTCCGGAACATTGGAGCCATCTCAATATGCTGAACCAGGATCCTAAGCTCGCGGATCCACAACTGTGTACCTAAAACCTGCGGACATTTAACGCAGCCCCGGCGGTCGATAACAAAAATGCGAATATGGAACGGAAAATAAGGTACAGTAACAAATCATAACTGTACAAAAGAATGACAGGGGCAAGTATAAAGAAAGAGTAAATACCAGATCCTACCGTGTCATTTCCATCTCGTGAACTTAATCGTACCTTATTATCTTTTCCCATATTTCCATAAGAGTATAGTCAAATTCTTACGTACATACTTAAGAAAACTCATCAAATTCATAAACATATAACTTACGTATCTTGCATAACCTAATCCGTCCCTTTATGGAGGAACGCCTATACTGCCCGGCCTAATCTGGGACGCGATAAAGTCACATAGTCTGCCCATAAAGGTATACTTCCCGGCCCATTCCTGGGACGCGATAATATCACATAAGTCTGCCAATAAAGGTATACTGCATAAAAATAGGAGGCTCACGATCAAAGCAGGGTCCCTCGCCCGCAGTATCGATAAGCAATCCTACTCCTGGAACTATTTCACCTGTATAGGTCCTGTGGACCCGCATGAGGTATTCCTCGCATAGTCTGTACCCGCCCGTATGGGACTATTTCACCCGCATAAGCCCATAAGGACTCGCATGAGGTATTCCTCGCATCATGGGTAGCAAATCCACGGAACAGGTGGTATAACGTCTTGGGGGTTTACCCCTCATTTATACTCTTACCCTGAAGCAGGTGGTATAACGTCTTGGGGGTTTACCCCTCATTTATACTCTTACCCTGGAGAAGGTGGTATAACGTCTTGGGGGTTTACCCCTCATTTATACTCTTACCCTAACTCAACCGGCCATCATACATAACATAAGCCCTACCGGCTTATCATACATAACATAAGCACTACCGACTTATCATACATAACATAAGCACTACCGACTTATCATACATAACATAAGCACCACCGGCTTACCATACATAACATAAGCACCACCGGCTTATCATACATTACATAAGCAAGTTAAGAAATCCCCCTAACTTCTTATTAGTCTTATTCGCATACACTCTCATTTTAGTTTACTTAAGGCACTAACATGTCATTATAAAATCCGGGAATTTAACCCAACGCACTACGTGCCTCTACTCCTTTAAAATGATTCTCTTTCAAATAAAACTTCCAAGATACTAATAACCGTAGTATCAAGTCATATCTACTTTTCAAGACAAGTCACAATACTTTTTAGAAATACAATTAGGCTTCTAAATCAAGTGACTTCTTTCTTTAAAACCTTAAGCAATTGGTACCTTTAAATCACACGACCGAACCGGCCTGGATCGTGCCTTACCAGGCACCCTAGTGATACAACATCAGAGTAATCAGCGGAATATAAAACATGACATAATATAATATGAATGAGAAAACAGTTTAAGCGAGAAAGATTGCCTTCCGGCATATATATATAAAAAACATGAATCCGAAGCGACATCCTTTTACAAACTCGCCACAACAAGATTGCTGCACCTCTAAGAATGATACGACAACAATGGCGGACGGGGCCCGCCATACCCCGAATGTAAGTACCTACTACGACGGGACTATACCACCGATAAGCCTCCGAGAAATGGAGCTTCCCAAACGCCGAATCAGGACTCCTATGAGCGAGGATCAACGATCGGTGTACCTACTGCGCAGATGAACGCGGCCGAAGGAGGTCGACAACAGTACCAAGTATGTGAAATCGAAATATCAGAAATGAAATCATAGTAGTCTATATAAAGCAGAGACATGTATGATAACCAAACTACAATTCACAATAAATAGCGATGTCAAGTCGTGGACTCACGCCTCTTAAAGCCATCACTCAAATATAACTATGGGTCTCACGCCACAACATAAACAAGAGCGAAATGGATATATCAGAATCGGTCTTTTCTAGGCCGCTAATGATCGAAGCAAGGCCAATCGCCCATAGTATCATTATGCGTGCCTAACCTCGACTCGCACCGCATGAGTCACACATGCGTAGACCGCATGAGGTATTCCTCGACGGGGTAGCTAACCCCTGCATTCTCCTCGACTCCGCAGTCCGCATAGTCTCGATAGACCGCATAGTCACATTGCATCGCATAGGGCATCCCCGCGTCGGATAAAACACCGGAATGATCAACCCTGGAACTCCGCTGACTCCGCATAGTCACGCAGACCGCATAGCCGTATAGACGCGTCGGTGGCAAGCCCTCGGTATAACAAGTCAAGGGGTATGTGATATAATAACATAACAAATTATCGTTAAACAACATAAGCACAACAAGGAAACCCTTTACACAAACATCACGGATACTAACACACGTAGATCCTAACATGTTTACTTATCAAATCAACAAGAAAGTATTACAAGGCTATCACAAACCAACACAATCAAGTTATTCACACAAGGTACTTTCTACTTTATGTTAACAATTTGGGTTTCTATCCCCAAAGTACTTTATACATTAACTCTTTTAAAAGATCCGCTTTTCACAAAAGTCACACAATACCCGTAGTATAAAAATAGAGTGACTATCCTTTTAAGTAAACCAAAACACTTCCCTTTGTAAATCAAGTAACAACATTATTTTCCAAACGTTCAAGTTTGCCTAATTTCAAATGCTCAAGTTTCTTATTTTCGAAAGGTTTCGTAGTTCATAGTTTTAATCACTTAATGATATAATTCTCCTTTAAAACAATTTGAGATACATATTCCTTATATGTGAGTAGGTTATTCTTGTTCATAATCAATCTTATTTAAGCAGTCATGATCTAGGAAATGTAATATCATTTTGTCTCATCTTAGCTTCTATGCAAATGGAGGTTTCTACTGGTTTTAATAATACTTTATTAGTCAATACATTTCCCTTTATTAGCGCTGCTGTGGTTTGTTCGATACTTATTCTCATTTCCGAAACCAGTAAAATATTATTCCTTTTACAAACCAAGTACTCATTACTCACGAATGAGGTTTCACACAAAAACTCATATTAATTACTTAAGTCAAGTCTCTTAACTTCTAAAATTAATTGTGAAATCCGGAAAAAAAAAAACAATATATAGTTGTGGTTGGGTTAATAAAAATATATATATAAAAAAAAACAAAGAATAAATTGCATGGGATAGAGTTAGTGTTAAAGTTGGATAAATAGATAGATGAAATGAGAATAAGAAAACAAAAGAAAAAAAAAAGTGCAGCATGCACATTGCACGTAAGTCTTTGTTTTCCACCCCTTCCCCCCCTTTCATTTCCCTTCAATCTTTTGGTTTTTCACCTCCCATAGGTTATAGAAAACTCCTCCATTTATACATTGTATTTACACACAAACAAGGTACATAACATAAAGGTTAGAAAATCAGAAAAAAACAAGTGAACAAGAAGGAAAAAAATCAAGAAAATATCAAGGGAGGAAGGAGAACAAGAAAATTAGGGAACACTAAGGAGCAAGGGTGGTTGTAGCAACCAAACCACAATCTTTTTCACACTTACAAGGTGAGTTTTCTCACTCAGAAATTCTTGGTAACATCCTTTATTTTTAGTTCAATACATGTTAGAATAAGAATTGAGTGTTGAAAAGAAATACTGAACTTTTGATTGTTTAGACAACTAGTTGTGTCATGAACTTTACGAACTGTTCTCACTGAGTTATAATTGTTAGAATTTGATGAATTCGGAGGAATTGTACACCTCTCTAATATGATCATATAGAACCAAAAATGAGGTAAAATGGATGTACGGTTTGAAAGTTATCATAGTTCAAAGTTCCTGCCTTAGATTTGGTCGAAATTCAGAAAGGCATAATTACGGACTGTTTTTATTGAGTTTTACTTATTAGAATTATATGAAAATTTACATGGTTGTAAATCTTTCTGTTACGGACAGATATATATAAAGATTTATTAAAACGGACTTACGAGTTGAGAGTTATTGTAGTTTGAAGTTGCTGCCTCGGATTCGTCGGAATCCAGAAGGGCAGGACGTTGAAACGTAAAACTGTACTAATCTGTGGGGAATATGAAAATTGTTGCTAAATGAAAGTCCTATATCTCTTTGTTGTGGACATTTTGAGACCTTACGGGGGTCTATCCGACTTACGGATTGAAAGTTATCGCTGTTTAAAGTTTCTGCCTCGGATCTATCGAGATCCAGGAAGGGCAGCGAATAAAAGTGTAAAACTGTACCAAATGGTACAGAATATGAAAGGATGGTTCACATGGAGACGTGTAGATCTCTGTTCTCGTCGTTTTGAGATTTTATGGGGCTTGAACGGGTTTACAGATTAGGAGTTATGACTATTCTAAGATTGGGTGTTGTTTAATAAATATTCTGCCGAAATAAATTTTATGTGGCTGTTTTGAGGATAAATTTGTGTTAGTTACCCAAAGTAGTTTTAAATGAAATTTGGTACAGTGAAAGATCCCCGTCTTACCTTAGTTTCCGCTTGAGAAACACCTTAGTTGGAGTTATGGTTAAAAAGTTATAATCGTTACAAGTATGAATGACAGAATGTTAGAAAAGAGAATAGTATTTATTTGATCTTCTGAAAAATATGAAAAGTGAATACGTGTTCACATAAATATATAAATATATAATGGATCGGGTTGCACGCCGCAACAAAACGTAAAGTGAATACGCGTTCACAAATACGTAAACATAATGGATCGGGTTGCACGCCGCAACAAAATGTAAAGTGAATATATGTTCACAAATACGTAAATATAATGGATCGGGTTGCACGCCGCAACAAAACGTAAAGTGAATACACATTCACAAATACGTAAACATAATGGATCGGGTTGCACGCCGCAACAAAACGTAAAGTGAATACGTGTTCACAAATACGTAAATATAATGGATCGGGTTGCACGCCGCAACAAATATGAAAGATGAATACATGTTCACCTATATATAAATATGAAAAGTGAATACGCGTTCACAAATATATAAATGTAATAAACATGTGGAAATGCAGGGGAATGTCTTAACGTATAATACGAGATAAAATGAAGTGTTAGTTAAACCAAGAATTTTCTATGAGGAGTTGTTGCATATTTAAAGATGTTGTAACCTGATATGTTTTGCAATATGCTTATTACGTTATAATGTGATTGCACTTGGAATATTGTGGTGTTACTTTGAATTGCAGGGTAAGGTTCTCACTCAGCCCCAGATGGTAGGGCTGACTCTTTATTTAACATGTTTCAGGAAAGGGTGATAGAGGAAAGGCTCCACGTCAAGGCTAGCGATCGTCCATGACCTCTTTTCATACCAAGTCCATTGTTTCGGGCTTGGTACTCGTCAGGTTCAGAATGTCAGTTCCAATGTCTCGGGATATGCCCGTGTGGAATGATCTCCCTTCCAACTTAGAATAATCTTTGTCAGTATGTCTATGTAGAAACAATATTTGCACGAGCATGGGCTCGCGTTATGTTTTTTTCATATAAAGTCATAAACATATTTCTTTATTGTTATTTTTATTAATCGCTCCGTATTTGAATATAAGTTCAAATTTCTAAATAAAGAGAATTAAATGGTGCTCCTGGTGGAAAATAATTGTCCAGGTGCCATCACGCCCTAAGTAAAGACTTAGGAAAAGTCGGGGCGTGACAAGTTGGTATCAGAGCTAAACCAGGTTAAGAGATTCTAGGAAGTTTCCTTCGAGTTGGGTGTTTGAACGGTTACTTATTGCGACGGTGTGCGCGCCACCTTAGTAATAAGTGAACGGAATAACATCCTAAAGTTTCCCTTCTTTCGTACTCTTCTCGTGCCTACCTTGAGTCTTTTCAAAGACTTGATTTCTCGTACTACCTCCTTCACACGGGTTAGAAAAGGGGATTGTACAACGTTATACTGACTAATATGATTTGTGTAGATGGCGATTATAAGGCGGGTTCCAACAAAAAGGGAAGTACTCATGGAACAGGCAAAGGAAATGAGAGCTCAGATGGAGTTCAAATGCGTCGCAGATGGACTCGAAGGTGATTTTGATGAGTACATTGATGACACAATCGCATTACTATGTACATATTTGCTTAGGACTAGAAGGAAAAGGCGTTCATACGACCCGACCTTCTTCAACTTTCCAATTGGAGTCATACTACAGATAATAGTCAATTCCGTCCCAGAAAAGTTTCATTCCGCATTCAGAAAGGCAAGGATGCTAAGAGAAGATATTACAGAAAATTCATTGCACCAATTTCTGCATCATGTAAGAGGAGTAAGGTATAAAATGAACTATATGGAAAGAGAAGCAAAAAGGAAGGTTCACAGGGAGTTGAATGTCAACCTGCAGAATAGACGAATCATGCGGTTAAGCCCTTTAGAACGCGTGATAGTAGGTGTCTGTTCGATCTGAAAGGGCTATAGCGGGTTGCACAGTGGCAGAGTTGACCTGATGTGATGTATTGTAGTCATGACATTGTTATTTTAAAATATGATGAATGAAGTGCTATGAATACAAGAAAGAAAGGATATGTTTTATTAAATTATTTTCCTTGTTGGCATATTGTGGTGTTGCATGCTTATGAACTAAAAGAAAATTTAGGAGCTAGAATAGACATTCCGTCTTCTAAAATATGAGTGTGTTTGTCTTCACAGAAAATGGTGAATTCACAAATCCCGGGGGCTCAAGAGGAGGTTCATCACGAAGCTCATGTACCTCCAGTTGACGTAGTGGTGTCTGAAGGGAGCGGAGAAAATGTCGGAGAAAATGTTGGAGAGAACGAGAGTCAAATGGCCCAAGAAACGGTGGGACAAAAACTAGATAGACTCATAGAGTTAATGACAGCTGCAGTTCCACACATGGTTCCGCCCGCACCTAGTGTCTCTGTCATAGCCCCGAACCAGACGGCCCAGGGACCGATTGCGACTGCACCACGGACCGAGAGTGTAGAATCCAAAGCAATAGCTGATAGGCTATGGGCAAATTTTATGAGGAGAAGAGAACCATCAGTGCCAGGAAGGACCCCAAGGCCGACCGATGGTATTCCTCGATGAAGTTGAAGACTTAATGTTCACATTGGGATGCGTGGAGACGCAGGGCGTCAACTTGGTAGGCGCACGACTAGTGGATGATGCAGGGGTGTGGTGGAGGAATTTTAGGAAAAATCGTCCCCCGATGTCACCACCAATGACTTGGGGAGGGTTCAGAGCGGCATTCATTGAGAAGTTTATGCCTAATACGCGCAAGGATGCGCTCAGACGGGAGTTTGAACAATTGAAGCAAGGTGACGCGATGTACAAGAATATGATACGGTTCGTGAGGTTATCGGCATACAACACACATGTCGTCCCTACAAAAATGGATAGAGTCAGCGATTTGTAGAGGTTTAAACCGAACATAGCGAGAGAAGGTGGTGGCGTTAGCCAACGATCGAACTTATCTTGATTGTCGATATGGCTTTGAGGTAGAAGGTTTCGCTAAAGCAAAAGAGAATATTCGCAGAAGAGATTTGGACGTCGTGGATCGTTTAACGAGTCAAAATCGAAGCGGGGAGTTTAGTAAGGGATCTTGAGGACCGAACGATGCTGGTCGATCTTATTTCAAGCCTAAGGGGCACATTTGGTCTAATTACCAAGGTAGCAAGGACAAGGCCACCAACCCTAACACAGGAGGCGACAAACCGATTTGTAAGATTTGTCAAAGAAAACACACTGGAGAATGTCGGCTCTTAACGAAGACATGTTATAACTGTGGAGAGTCAGGCCACTATGCCAGGGATTGCAAGAAGAGGACCCAAACTCAATATATTCAGGAGGTCGGAACCACAATCGCCTCTGGGAAATCGGGAAACCAACCCGCCAGAGTCAGGAGGTCAACAACCCAACAATTCTAATCGGCTCTACGCTTTGCCCCAGAGGAATGAGGCAGAAGCATCTAATGCGGTGGTCACAGGTATTTTGCTAGTCTCGAGTATTCCTGCATTTGTATTATACGATCCCGGCTCTACATTTTCATATGTGTCAATGAGTTTTGCTAAGAATTTACATGTAGAACCTTCTTATTTAAGTGAACCTGTTGAGGTTATGACACCAGTAGGGGCCTCAATTTGGGCCTCTCGGGTGGTAAATAATTTTCCATTAGAAGTGAATGGCAGGGGAACAATGGTGAACCTAGTACTACTTGATATGGTAGACTTCGACGTCATTTTGGGTATGGATTGGTTGTCGGCATGTTATGCCATGTTAGATTGTCGACGAAAGATAGTGAGATTAACTTTTCCCGGAGAACCAGAAGTTGTTATAAGGGGTAGGGTTGAAATATCCTCAGGTCAGTTTATTTCCTACCTTGGGGCTCAAAAGTTATTGAGAAGTCACAGAGTGGAGTATGCATATCCGCTAATATAGTGGATACCCAAACAGAATCCCCACAGAAATGATGTTCCTATTGTTCGAAATTTTCCGAGGTTTTTCCTGAAGATCTTCCATGCCTTCCTAGGATAGAAGTGGAGTTTGCCATAGAGTTAATTCCGGGTACAAGACCTATTTCTATTCCTCCATATCGAATGGCCCCAGCTGAATTGAGGGAGTTAAAAGAACAATTGAAGGATCTTCTGGATAAAGGCTTTATAAGGCCTAGTGTTTCCCCTCAGGTGCACGATCTGTTTGTGAAAAAGAAAAGCGGATCGCTCCGAATGCATCGATTATCGGCACTTCAATAAGGTCACGATCAAGAACCGGTACCCATTACCAAGAATCGATGATCTTTTTGACCAACTTCAGGGAGCTAGCTATTTTTCCAAGATTGATCTTCGTTCGGGATATCACCAGCTGAAAATAAATCCAGATGATATATCCAAAACAGCCTTTAGAACCCGATACGACCATTATGAGTTCTTGGTCATGTCTTTTGGGTTAACCAATGCCCCAGCAGCTTTTATGGATTTAATGAACAGAATCTTCAAACCATTCCTAGATTAGTTTGTGATTGTGTTCATAGATGATATCCTAATCTACAGTAAGAGTGTTGAAGAACATGAAGAGCATCTGAGGGTAGTGCTTCAAGTCTTGAAACAGGAGAAACTATATGCTAAATTTTCAAAGTGTGAATTTTGGTTGGAAAAGGTAGCATTTTTGGGCCATGTTGTGTCAAGGGATGGAATTATGGTAGACCCCCAGAAGATAGAAGCAGTAAAGAACTGGCCAAAACCGACCACTCCAACAGAGGTTAGAAGTTTCTTGGGTTTGGCTGGGTATTATAGAAGATTCGTAAAAGGTTTTTCTAGTCTTGCTGCTCCTTTGACCCGATTGACTCAAAAAGTGGTTAAGTACCAGTGGTCAGAAGCATGTGAAGCAAGTTTTAAATCAAGGAATTGTTGACTATCGCATCCCCTAACCTTACCATCGGGACAAGAAGGGTTCACGCCTATTGCGATGCCTCGAGTTAGGTTAGGATGTGTCTTGATGCGATTTGGAAAGGTTATTGCGTATGCATCTAGGCGATTGAAGATACATGAGAAGAATTATCCAACTCATGACTTGGAATTAGGCTGCGGTGGTGTTTGCCTTACGAATATGGAGACATTATTTGTATGGTGTGCATGTGGACATATTTACAGATCATAAGAGTTTGCGACATAACCACACGTATGATCCGAATCTCGACAAAGAAGATTGTTAGAGTTGCTTAAGGATTATGACCTTAGTATTCTTTACCATCACAGGAAAGCCAACGCGTGGTGGTGATGCACTCGATGGAGATCAATGGGCAGCTTGGCCCATTTGGCAATACAAAAGAGGGGTATTGTTCGTGAGGTACAAAGATTGGGAAACCTCGGGGTTAGCTTAACTGAGATCGGTGAAGGTAGGGTGGTGGTACATGATACCTCGCATACTTCAGGACATTGGAGTCCCCATGTAGAAGTGGGAGGCGATTCATATGGATTTCGTAACTGGTCTACCGAAAACTCGAGAAGGGTATGATTCTATTTGGGTGATTGTTGATCGGCTTACAAAGTCAGCCCATTTCTTACCGGTCAAGACTACGACGCGCACCACAAGACACACAGATTTATTTGAGGATATTGTGCGGTTACGGGATTCCCTTACAAATTATTTCAGATAGGGGTTCCCAGTTCACCTCACACTTTTGGCAAAGTTTCAGCAGGTCTCGACAAAAGTTAAGTTAAGCACGCTTTCCACCCGCAAACAGATGGGCAAGTCGAGCGAACAATTCAAACACTTGAGGACATGTTGCGATCTTGTGTGTTAGATTTTCGGAAGGCTGGTTGGACCATCTATGTCTAATTGAGTTCGCCTACAACAATAGTTTTCACTCTAGCATACAAATGGCCCCGTTTGAAGCATTATATGGACGAAAATGTAGGTCTCCACTTGGATGGTTCGAGGTGGGTGAGACGCAACTGTTCGGACCTGAAGTCATTCAAGAAACAAATGATAAGGTACAGATGATTCGGGAGCGGATCAAAACAGCTCATAGTCGTCATAAGTCCTATGCGGATCATCGGAAAAGAGATCTTGAATTTCAAGAGGGGGAGAAAGTATTTTTAAAAGTGTCCTCAATGAAGGGAGTGATGCGCTTTGGTAAGAAAGGGAAATTGAGCTCAAGGTTTATTGGGTCATATGAGATCTTGCGAAGAGTTGGGAATGTGGCTTACGAATTAGCACTTCCACAAGAGCTGGAAGCAGTGCATCCGGTATTTCATGTGTCAATGTTACGAAAATACTTGCACGATCCAAGTCACGTCATCCTTCCCCAGGAGATAATTCTTAATGAAGAGCTTCAATATGAAGAGGTTCCGGTGGAAATACTTGATAGTAAGGTTAAGCGCCTTAGGAATAAAGATATTGCTTCCGTGAAGGTCCTATGGAGGAACCACTCCACCGAGGAAGCCACCTGGGAAGCGGAGGAGGCGATGAAAGTCAAATATCCGTTCCTATTTGACTAAGGTAATAAAAAAAATGCATTACATAGTACTTCATATGTGTGTCATTTGCGTGTCTTTATGCATGTGTTACAACCTTACTCTCATTCGAGGACGAATGCTTCTTAAGGAAGGGAGAATGTGAAGCCCCAAATTAGTGTTACAATAACAATAAACATTATTGTGTCTATGTGATTATGTTATTTATTTATTCACATTCGAGGACGAATGTTGCTTAAGGAGGAGAGAATGTGAAATCCGGAAAAAAAAAACAATATATAGTTGTGGTTGGGTTAATAAAAATATATATATAAAAAAAAAGAATAAATTGCATGGGATAAAGTTAGTGTTAAAGTTGGATAAATAGATAGATGAAATGAGAATAAGAAAACAAAAGAAAAAAAAAAGTGCAGCATGCACATTTCACGTAAGTCTTTGTTTTCCACCCCTTCCCCCCCTTTCATTTCCCTTCAATCTTTTGGTTTTTCACCTCCCATAGGTTATAGAAAACTCCTCCATTTATACATTGTATTTACACACAAACAAGGTACATAACATAAAGGTTAGAAAATCAGAAAAAAACAAGTGAACAAGAAGGGAAAAAATCAAGAAAATATCAAGGGAGGAAGGAGAACAAGAAAATTAGGGAACACTAAGGAGCAAGGGTGGTTGTAGCAACCAAACCACAATCTTTTTCACACTTACAAGGTGAGTTTTCTAACTCAGAAATTCTTGGTAACATCCTTTATTTTTAGTTCAATACATGTTAGAATAAGAATTGAGTGTTGAAAAGAAATATTGAACTTTTGATTGTTTAGACAACTAGTTGCGTCATGAACTTTACGAACTGTTATCACTGAGTTATAATTGTTAGAATTTGATGAAATTCGGAGGAATTGTACACCTCTCTAATATGATCATATAGAACCAAAAATGAGGTAAAATGGACGTACGGTTTGAAAGTTATCATAGTTCAAAGTTCCTGCCTTAGATTTGGTCGAAATTCGGAAAGGCATAATTACGGACTGTTTTTATTGAGTTTTACTTATTAAAATTATATGAAAATTAACATGGTTGTAAATCTCTCTGTTACGGACAGATATATATAAATATTTATTAAAACGGACTAACGAGTTGAGAGTTATTGTAGTTTGAAGTTGCTGCCTCGGATTCGTCGGAATCCAGAAGGGCAGGACGTTGAAACGTAAAACTGTACTAATCTGTGGGGAATATGAAAATTGTTGCTAAATGAAAGTTCTATATATCTTTGTTTTGGACATTTTGAGACCTTACAGGGGTCTATACGACTTACGGATTGAGAGTTATCACTGTTTAAAGTTTCTGCCTCGGATCTATCGAGATCCAGGAAGGGCAGTGAATAAAAGTGTAAAACTGTACCAAATGGTACAGAATATGAAAGGATGGTTCATATGGAGACGTGTAGATCTCTGTTCTCGTCGTTTTGAGATTTTATGGGGCTTGAACGAGTTTACAGATTAGGAGGTATGACTATTCTAAGATTGGGTGTTGTTTAATAAATATTCTGCCGAAATAAATTTCATGTGGCTGTTTTGAGGATAAATTTATGTTAGTTACCCAAAGTAGTTTTAAATGAAATTTGGTACAGTGAAAGATCCCCGTCTTACCTTAGTTTCCGCTTGAGAAACACCTTAGTTGGAGTTATGATTAAAAAGTTATAATCGTTACAAGTATGAATGACAGAATGTTAGAAAAGAGAATAGTATTTATTTGATCTTCTGAAAAATATGAAAAGTGAATACGTGTTCACATAAATATATAAATATATAATGGATCGGGTTGCACGCCGCAACAAAACGTAAAGTGAATACGCGTTCACAAATACGTAAACATAATGGATCGGGTTGCACGCGGCAACAAAACGTAAAGTGAATATATGTTCACAAATACGTAAATATAATGGATCGGGTTGCACGCCGCAACAAAACGTAAAGTGAATACACATTCACAAATACGTAAACATAATGGATCGGGTTGCACGCCGCAACAAAACGTAAAGTGAATACGTGTTCACAAATACGTAAATATAATGGATCGGGTTGCACGCCGCAACAAATATGAAAGATGAATACATGTTCACCTATATATAAATATGAAAAGTGAATACGCGTTCACAAATATATAAATGTAATAAACATGTGGAAATGCAGGGGAATGTCTTAACGTATAATACGAGATAAAATGAAGTGTTAGTTAAACCAAGAATTTCCTATGAGGAGTTGTTGCATATTTAAAGATGTTGTAACCTGATATGTTTTTGCAATATGCTTATTACGTTATAATGTGATTGCACTTGGAATATTGTGGTGTTACTTTGAATTGCAGGGTAAGGTTCTCCTCATTTGGATGGTAGAGTGACTCATTATTTAACATGTTTTAGGAAAGGGTGATAGAGGGAAGGCTCCACGTCAAGGCTAGCGATCGTCCCGCAGCCTCTTTTCATACCAAGTCCATTGTTTCGGGCTTGGTACTCGTCAGGTTCAGAATGTCAGTTCCAATGTCTCGGGATATGCCCGTGTGGAATGATCTCCCTTCCAACTTAGAATAATCTTTGTCAGTATGTCTATGTAGAAACAATATTTGCACGAGCATGGGCTCGCGTTATGTTTTTTCATATAAAGTCATAAACATATTTCTTTATTGTTATTTTTATTAATCGCTCCGTATTTGAATATAAGTTCAAATTTCTAAATAAAGAGAATTAAATGGTGCTCCTGGTGGAAAATAATTGTCCAGGTGCCATCACGCCCTAAGTAAAGACTTAGGAAAAGTCGGGGCGTGACATTAATAAACCATTCTTTTTATCTCTCTTAAGTCGTTATACCTAACTTCCCATAAAGCTAGTATAACTCTTTAAGCTTTTAAAACCAAGTATTACTCTTCTTTCAAAAAGGTTTCTTAATTCTTTTGAAATACTTCAAGATTATTATTATTCAGGCTTAAGTCAAAAGACATTGCCGTACAACTACGTTCAGTTAACACACGTACGTCTACCGTACTATATATATATATATATATTCTTTTAAAATATCATGCTCAAGAGGATAGGAAGGATCACATACCTCGCGACGATTATCGACTATTAGCAAAACGCTCCACAGCTATAACCCGGCTAGCCTCGTCCACCTTTCAAGTAGAACATGCTACTCGCAGTACTTCAACCTATAACGGTTATAAAAGTCTATCAATGTCTAGACTACTCAGAGAACATTCTAAGCGAGGCTTCACTATTCTCGAAAATCGGGCGACTTCCCTACGTTAAGCTACACAAGTCTCAGAATACAAATCCTATGTAAGTACAATTTTAATCTTCTTCTTTAATATTCTTCTGATGTGATTTCAGTTCAAATCTTTTCTGAAATATCCTTCTATTACAGTTCAATTCTCTTCTATGGATCTTATATTCATTTATACAACTACAGTATGTAATTTCCAATTACAATAGAAGGATAGGATTATTTACCTCGGTAAGCCCAAAATTATCCAAGTTTAATGTCGATCCTGAGCAACGTTTAGCTCCTACTCCGGGTGCTCCAACCCGCTCCAAATAACCCTTAGAAGTTCTACGAAACTTCTTCCTAATACTTCAACCAACTGTGAAGATTTTCCTTAGGGTTTCGTTTTTGTGACTGAAGGGAAGTATAATAGTATTTCTGGGCTTTTAGTATAGGTGTAACCTTGGAATACTACAAGGTATTTGGGCCAAGGTATTTTGGAATAGTAACTATACTTGGAGAGTATTTCTACCAAGAGGGGGGGTGTATTTTACGGAAACAACTCTAGGTAGGAGGGGGGTACCCCTCGGCCAAGGCCACTAGGAGGGGGGGTGTACCCCTCGGCCAAGGGCTTTCTCAAAGGGGGAGGGGTGCTCTCGGCTAGAGCTCTCAAGAGAGGGGGGGAGAACTTTCAAGACTTAGAAACTATTTTAGGATGAAGAAGTTCATCAACTAAGGGGGTATTTATAGGCCAACCAATGGCCAAGATCAAGACAAGTGGGGTGCAAGTGTAGGGTGAGGATTTATCCATGTGTCCTTATCCATCTACTACACAAAATATCCTACCTAACCATTGACCAAAAGAAAGCACAAAAAACGTGCAAGGAAAGCCCTCCCAATGCCGTCCACTTGAGGGACAAGTGTCACCCTCTCGTTGGTCCAAAATATTTCGTCTCTCGGAAAAATCCGCAAAAATAATAAATGACATAGCCGTATTTTTCGTCGGAAAACGATTCCTTTCGTGTGTTGTGCACAAAATTTCGGTCCTTGCCTAACTTAAGGCTCAAACTTTTATACGTACGCCCTCACGTACATACTCTGGAAATACGGGGTATAACAAAAACAATTTGCCTTCTTTATTTCAAATCATTTATTTGCTTACAATACTGAAGAAAACCATTCTTTTAATCTTCCATAAAGTTGTTATAACCAACTTCCCATAAAGCCGTTATAACTCTTTATGTCTTAGACAAATTCATTCCTTTTATAACCAAGAGACTTATATTTTCAAATCGAATTACATAGCTTTCAAAATACTTCAAGTCTCTTAACTTTTAAGAAAACCAGTTTCTTAACTTAGAATATCAAGCTTCTTAACTTTAGAAATCAAGTCTTTTCAAGTCAAGTATTCTATACTTGTAAATCAATTCATTTCTTCCTTTAAGAATCAAGTCTCATAACTTGAAAAATAAAGTCTCTTAACCTTTTAAAAATTTGAGGTTCATAGTCTTAAAACTTCATACGTAAATTCTTATAAATTAAGTAACATATACTTTGGTGCGTTGTGAATAAGTTATACTTATTTATAACGATCTTAATCAAGTAGCCATGATCTAGAAAATGTAATACAATTTTGTCTTATCTTAGCTTCTATGCAGATGGAGAATTCTACTCATTTTGACTTAATTGATTGTCATTACATTTTCCTTTATTAACGCTGCAGTGGCTTGTTCGATACTTATTCTCATTTGTGCCGTAACTTAGCCAAGTCAACTTGGCTCCAAATACCTCCTAACGACTCTTACCAACATCCCCCATAAGACTTGGTAAGAACTTAGGATAACTTAGACATAATCTTTACGTAGAGTAAATCAACATACATACCTCTTAACTTCTAAGAGTAGAAGGAATCATGAAATAGTACTACATGTATATTCCATACCTAGAATCATGTCAAAAGAAGGAAGAGGTTCACATACCTCGCGACGATTATCGACAAATAGCAAAATGCTCCAAAGTACTTCAACCTTGATAGCTATTCCATCCTTCAAGTAGAATACGCTATAATTAGTACTTCAACCTATAATGGCCATAATACGTCCATTAAACCTCTAGCTTCAAACGTAGAATATTCTAAGTGCAAAGTCACTAAATCCTACGGAAAATCGGACAACACTTCCTTTGTTTCTACATACATTGCCACCTTTTTCAAGGCCGAATTCAATAACCAAACACGCCACATTTAAGGCTCAAAACAACAACCAATCAAAGGGGATTACACGCCTACAAGACGTGTAAAATTCCGCCCCACAATTTATACCAACTAAGTCCTTAATCAAGGTCATTCTCGGCTAACTTATTCAATAACACAAAGTTCTTTCCAATTCTTTTTCAATCCAACTTCTTAGGTCTAACATGTTATATAGTCATAAACAACTTAGCAATTATAACTACCTTAATCAACTCTTTAGATAACATGCGACGACTAAACTAGTAACTAAATTGAATTACAAACTTAAAGGCTAAATCATGCAACTTTCGGATTCCATCCAAATATTCCATAACACATATCATTCTTCATAATATAATCCACATGATCATTTCTAACTACTACAACATGAAATCTTGAATTATAATAGCAAGACGGAGATTATTACCTCCTTAAGCTCAAAATGATCCAAAACCCTAAGTCGATCCTTAGCAACTCCAACTCATTTTCTTGACGTTCCAATCCGCTATTTGCAACCCTTAGAAGCTTGTGAAAAACCCCTCTTCTATTTCCAACTTCAAAGTTGAAGAACACATTGGGTTTCCGCCTTGCGACTAACGTAAAAATGCGGTTTTTCCGAAATCTTTCTATTGAGATATCCTTACAATACCCTTAGGGACCTTGGGTTAAAGTCTTGTGGCTAAAGAACCACAAACGAAAATATTTTCTTGTTCAAAAGGAGCAAACCCGAGAGCTCAATATTGAAGAACAAGGTGTTGTGATTTTTTTCTAAGTGTTGGAAGACAAGTCTTGCTACTAGTGTGCTTATATAATACATTGGAGGGTCTAGATCATAACACTTGTAAAGTTTGGAGGGAAGAGATCAAGCCAAGTGGCTCTTGACTTAGTCAACAATGTCAAGCTCTTAGCTTGCAAGACTTTGTCATCTAAACTTTGGTCAAATGACCATTATACCCTTGTCTCAATTTGACCAAGCCATGAGGGGGGTGCCACGTGTCGCCCTCCCATTCGTCCATAAAATTCTGTAACCCTCGTGGGTCCCACAAAACGTAAAATTCCTCGGGTGGGCCCCACGTGACCAATTACGTAAAAAATAAATTTCCATAATGAAAATACATTCTATAATCCTCAACAAATGCATTTTGAGAATCCAATTCTCCTCAACGAACATTTTTCCTTTCCGACGTTCGGAAGATTTTCCGTCGGAAAAACAATTCTTCCTTTCGTACCAATTTCAAGTCTTGTGTTCCTTACGTACATTCTCTTATACCTGTCCTGGACTTACGAGGTGTAACACGTACGTCCTCATATACATACCCTGGAACTACGGGGTGTAACAACTATTATATATGAATGATATTATCTTGACTGCCTCTTCTGATGCATTACGCTAGTGTATCATGACAATGTTCAGTTCTGAGTTTGCTATGAAAGACTTGGGGCCCTTGAGTTACTTTTTGGGGATAGCTGTTACTCGTCATACCGGTGGGTTATTTTTGTCACAGCGGAAGTATGCAGCTGATATCATTGAGTGAGCTGGTATGTTATCATGTACGTACACTTCCACTCCAATTGATACTAAACCCAAACTAGGGGTTGCGATCGACTCCCCTTACGAGGATCCGACCCGATATCGCAGTCTTGCAAAGGCCCTTCAGTATCTTACATTCACAAGATCAGATATTACGTATGTCATACAATAGGTGTGTTTGTTTATGCATGATCAAATGGTTGAGCACATGAATGCGCTCAAACGTATTATTCGATACATCCAGGGGACACTTGACTATGACTTACATTTATATCCTTCATCGACGTCTACATTTGTCTCGTATACATATGCTGATTAGGGTGGTTGTCTGGACACCACACACTCTATGTCTGGCTATTGTATATTTTTTTTGGTAATAACTTGGTCTCCTGGTCTGCAAAGTGCCAGTCGACTTTGTGTCGCTCTAGTACAGAGGCATAGTATCGAGGGGTAGTCAATGTGGTTTCTGAATCCTGTTGGTTACGTAATATTCTTTTAGAGCTTCATTGTCCTATTCAGAAAGCTACCTTGATTTATTGTGATAATATTAATGTCATTTATCTTTCTGGTAATCCGGTTCAGCACCAGCGCACTAAACATATAGAGATGAATATCCACTTTGTTCATGAAAAGGTAGCTCGTGGACAAGTACACATTTGTCATGTCCCTTCCAGGTATCAAATTGCAGACATCTTTACTAAAGGTCTTCCCTCGGTCCTTTTTGAAGAATTTAGGGACAGTCTCAGCGTACGAAGATCACCCGCTATGACTGCGGAGGTGTGTTAAGTAAGGACGTGATATACACTTACCATAAGTGTATATTACGGTTTAGTCCTCAATTTGGTGTAAATATTTTAGTGTAAATATTGTATTAATTAGTATTGTACACTTACCATAATTATAGGATTCGTGTACTACTAGAATATGGTTTTGGTATTAGAATAGGAATAGGATTTTCCTATTATGGAGATTGTAAATTGTATATATTCTCTTTCATTAATGAAAATAATCAAGAATTATTTCTTTCATGTATAATGTAAATTGATATTTGTATACTTGGTGTGATATACATTATTTGATATACATTATTCTCTATATACTCTCTCCCTTTCTCCCTTGTTCCTTCTAGTGTTGCATTAATATTGGTATCATAAAATACGTTTTGATTCATCACGAACTGCCGTAATCTTTAGCAACCAGTACATATTAAAAACCCCATCAGCCTTTCAAATAACCCAATTCTTATCATTCAATCACCCTTCTTTTTTATCCTTCTTGAACATTGGAGGCAGCTAATAGGTTTTGCAACATATCAATACAAGTGGAAATTATATCTACTCTATTTAGCGATTGAAGCAAAATCTTGTTCAATAGAAGGATCATCACTTGATGCTACATGAGAGTATGAGATATATTCCAAAATTCTAGAACTTTTGGAGTTTGGCTACCATTTGCACTCATCATAGTCATGTTTTTCTCCTTCCAACTGAGGGAAAATAATGTAGTTCAATAAGACACTGCAATATTATGATCTTTAGTATTAATTTACCCTTATCTTTATTTTTTAGTTGGAATAAAGTATACAATCTTTAAACAAAAATTAGATAAGGTTTTATCTATTAGTTTGAGACCATACATTTTTCTAATTAGAGAAAGCACATGATGGAGTACCTAGAGAGGTCCTTTGTCGGCGTTGGAGAAGAAACGAATTCATATTAAATATACAAATGCCATAAAGGACATATATGAAGAAGTCGTCACTAGTGTGAAAACAATAATAGGAGATACACAGGAGTTTCCGATTACCATGGATTTACACTAGGAATCAGTATTGAGACCGTACTTGTTTACTCTTTTGGTGGATGATCTAACCTAACATAACACAAGATGAGATCTCATGGTGCATAAATGCAGTTGAAGAGTATCGATAAAAAATGGAAGTCCTAAAAATCAATGAGCATCACTGGTCTAGTGGTATAATAGTACCATGCCACGCTATAGACTTAAGTTCGTTTCGTGGCGGGTGCATTTAAAAGTCATGCGAATATATTTGTGTTATTTAAGAAAACCGAAGGACTCCTCAGTCCTTTTTTTTTTACCAAGGGGACTCTGTCGGTATATGTTTTACTTTTCCCCCGTTTGTCAAAATACCGTCTTCTTTTAAATGTAATTAACTACTTTAATTTAATTAACTGATGAGATCAAAGGGGGCGTTAACACAAAGTTGGAGGTTTGAAGACAGAACCTTGTCTAAAGGGTTCAGGTTGAGCAGGACCAAGACATAATACTTGAAGTGTGCAGACGTGGAAGTCTTGGGTCTATTATTTAAGGTAATGAAGAGATTGATGATGATGTTATACATTGTATTGGTACATGGTGGATGAAATGGAGGCTCACATCCAGAGTCTTGTGTGATAAGAAGATGCCACCAAAACTCAAACACAAGTTCTACAAAGTGGTGGCTAGACCAACTATATTGTATAGAGCAGAGTGTTGGTCAGTAAAAAAATCTCATGTCCAGAAGATGAAAGTGGCGGAAATGAGGATGTTGCGGTGGAGTGTGGGCATACTAGGAAAGATAGGATTAGAAATGAACATATTCGGGACAAGGTGAGAGTGGCCTCGATGGCGGACAAGATGCGGAAAGCGAGGCTGAGATGGTTCGGGGATGTGAAGAGGAGAGGCGTGGATGTCCAGGTGCGAAGGTGTGAGAGGTTGTCAATGAATGGCTTCATGAGAGGTAGAGGTAGGCCGAAAAAGTATTGAGGAGAAGTGATTAGACAGGACATGACGCAATTGCAGCTTACCGAGGACATGACATTAGATATGAGGTTGTGGATGATACAGATTAGGGTAGTTGAATAGTAGGTAGTAGAGCATTGTAGCTCGTATCCTTCAATATTAATGATCGTAGTATTTCTTTTGTAGTTTCTTATCCTTTGATTTTTGGTAGTATTTACTATCTCTCGTTCTTCGCGTAGCATACTATATTGACTTGATTTTTATTGCTCTATTGTTTTTTTATTTTGTTCTTATCTGAGGGTCTATTGAAAACAGTCTCTGTAACTTTCAAGGTAGGGGTAAGCCCCACTAGTAGAATTAGAATGAGTATGTTGTTGTTATTTGATATACATTATTGGACTATTAGATATCAAAAGCTAAAATCTGAGCTATTTTGTGCCAATAGTTTGTTCGGATTCTACTCCCACGTCAATCTTTCTTTATCAAAATTATTTGAACACAACCCGCCATTTCTTCCTCGCACAATTCTACCAATTAAATATTATGTACAAAACTGGCTAAGTTTTCAATCCATTATGTTCTTATGTAGAAAATACTGCACTTACTCGCATGACGATTTATGCATTAAATATATGATTCAACTCTTAGTAAAGGAAACCAAGACTGAGTGCAAGAGTTTTTTTTTTAACAAATTTGGGTGCAGCATCTCCAAGTAATCTATCAATATATATATAATCGTCCAAGATTTTGAGCAACAAAAGGTCCCAAAGAAAGGAGAACATGAAACAAAGAGACACTTATAAAAACGAGAGGAATAAGGCTAACCAATCACAATCACTTCTTCCGATCACAACCAGCAAATCGTCATTAAGAAACTACTAATACAAACTTGATGTAGCAAGGACGATACCACCGTCATCCTGATAAAAACGAACTAGTGCCATACACATACAGTTTCAACAAAGTGCGTTAGACAACAAGAAAAGAAAGTGGAAATTTCACCAAAGATTCCAATACTTTTTTGACAGCTCCCAACAAAGACTGTACTTGGAAGTAATACAACAGAAAGAGAAGTAAAGAATGAAAGCTTTTCCAGCATCCTTTTCATTTTCCCGCAAATGCTTAATAATATCAGCTGTGGTCCAGTGTATCAACTATCAATTTCAGTGAGGAACAACACCTAATAATTACATGGTGTGTTATTCACAACTATGGCAATGTCACAAAGGTTACTCCTTCCATTGTAGTCTGTTAAGGCCGTCCACTATCGCCCTGCGAAATGCACCATTGTGGAGAAGGAAAGACGATACATGCCCTCCTCTAACCCATCTAACTTCTGAGCCAGGCCAAGCTTTTTCAAGCTCTAGCACTGAATGCCTTGGAATATAGCCATCATCCTGAAAAAAGAACGGTTCATGAGATTCCATGTGGTTACGAACCCTAAATCAAGAAATTATATGAGATGCATTATATTTTGATGAAGTAACGAACGTTTGCATGCATTGCTCTCATACATAAACGTTCACTGGATGTATAAACGACTTCCTCCAGTAGGTTCATAACCCATTAGACAGGTTAAGTATTTTTTCTCTCTTCAACTATCATAAAGCTATGTAATCAGCTCCATATTACCTTCAATGTTTCCTTCCTTAGTATAGTGGTTATCATGTACAGCTTTTTCCAGACAAGGTAATGCAAAGCACTTAGGATTCCAGCGTTCAATGGAATGTTTTCATGTTTGTTCTTCAGTCGGAGCTGTACGCGTGATTAAGGTCATAATATTAAATTAGACTGGAACCCTAAAGAGGCACTTTTCAGGTTTGAAGGCACGGCTCTTTCAAGAGAGGAAGGCAGTTCTAGGCCTGTAACATCATACCCTCAACTTCTAAATGAGGAAGCTCAATGGGCTTTTCCAGGATTGCACCAGTGCACAACACCACCAAATCAAATGATTGTGGAGTCCAAGCTCCAATTGCTTTGCATAGATAGTGGTTTAATGCAAAAGCCGACAAGGTAGCTCGGGAAGGAGCTGCTGCCGCATGAGATGGAAGTCTCAACTCTTACATATGGTTTCATACGAAGGAAGAATCTACCTGCTGGGGGGTTCTAAAAAGCACCATGATTCCCCTTTTCACCATGGCCATTTTAGACTATCATTATCATAGGGGTATGATGTTCAAGGCAAAAAAAGATCAAGATGACATATTAGGCTTACATACTTCCTTTACATCAACCTGGTATGGTTTAGATCAAACTGCTAAACAGAAAATTATACTATTGGAAAGCAGCTCTGCCCCCACCGCTCACAAAAATGAAACAATGTGGATTCCAAAAAAATTAGTTCGACATTGGTTCTGCTAATATTTCAACTACTAAATAAAGATTAGTTTGGTTACCGACATGACAAAGAAGTAACAAGGAGGAATGCTGAGAATAGACATTTATTTGACAGGAATTTACATATGCTTGATATGGAATACACACTAATCGGAGTCAGAAGTCCAGGGCCTCCTCAAGTAAACCATACCATGCAAAGAGTGAGATCTAACACTTACTGTGGCAGCAACAAGTATTACAGCATTGGGATTTTTTGGTATTGGAAACCGTGTAACATCTGTGAGAGACAACACATTTCGCATCCGTTCTCTCACATCCTCAAGAGTCATAACAGCCTCCTGCACGGCAAGATCATCTCTCAGTGCTTCCCATGCAGTGGCATGCTTTAATACCCCTTCACAGAATGCCACAACAGCAGAATGTGGAGAGAGAAAAGGGAGTGTAGCAATAGGTGTGGGGTGCAATGATCCAACCATAGCAGCATGCACTCCTCCTAGATATCATCAAAGAAAAACAAATTTTGACAGAAGGAAAAAATCCTTATAAATTTTATATGCTTGTTATGTTTAATATGTACTAGGTAAGTTATATTCATGTGCAAAACGGTTGAACACACATGTTAGTATCCATCTGCAATCTCTTTTATTTCAGATAATAGTATACATCTCAAAGTAGAGGGAGCCTAATAGCTAAATTTTAAAAACCAAAGAGGAAAAAAGGACAAGGTTAAAACACCTTTGTTTTGATAATTAACAGGTTAGCATAACATGTACTTATCCAAAAAGAAAGAGGTTCTTTATTACTCTTCCTGCAGTGACTGCATAGCCACTCTACCCTTCTCCTCAACAACAAATCTCTCTGCCAGCTTCAATTTACCATGTGCCTCTAAATGTTTTTCCAGCATACACAAAGTTTCAAACTTTTTCGAATAGGATCAGTTTCAACTGTTCGAAAGCATTGCATATACTTGCCATCAACACACTTTTTGGCACTAGATGCACACGTAAAAATTCACTAAAGATCATTCTTATCTATCTCGCACACCATCACACACACAAAAACCAAGATAGTATTTTTCAAACTGGATCAACAAGTCAAACTAAGTTGAATTTTTCAGAGGACCTAATAACATATTCATCTTTAAATGTATCAAAAGATGGTGAATTGGGTTTTACCAATCATAAAAGTTAGAATTTTCAGTGGAGGCTTATGCCTTACCCATGCTAAGTCCACATATACCCATCTTTCCGAAACCCGCTTCACAGTCCAACCAATGTAAAAGACTACGGGCTTCTTCAATGGTGGCTCGTCCTAATAGCAGCAGGTCACTAACACATAAGAGCTTTGACCCACGCTGCAGCAGTGGACGTCTTTTTCCATAGAAAGGGCTGCAGAACATGGACGGGTCATTAGAACAAGAGGAAATGTATACTCAGAGAACCAAAAAGAAGAAAAAAAAACTAAAACATTTCTCTATGGATTTAATTGTTACCTCTCAAGCACCATAGTTGCTATATTTTCCTTCAGTAATGGACTGCCAAGACGCAATCTTCGCTCGAAACTATGATCTCCAGTACCTGCAGATGGAAAGTAAAACAATAAGAACTCATCAACTCAACAGTGTAAAATGTAAAGGAGGAGTTGGTCAGGAGAATGATATTATCAGTAATGCATTTACAACAGGTCTGAATAGGTAAGACAAACATAAAACCGTTGGTCATTTCTTCTCTTTTTCTTTTTTAAATTGAATAATTTTTGCATAGTTGTGATTCTATCTGTTTGGAAGCAGCAATAGCTTCTATTTGAAATGCATCCAACAGTAGATGATAAAGAAAGGAATATTATTACATTCTAGGAAAAAGAATAACTCTCCATTCTCCAGTACAATAATACCCTTCTGTTTAAAAGATTGCAACCCAAAGGGGCCGAGATAGTTGATAAATTTGGTGAGCACAAACAGAAACTTCACAGATAGACCATAACATGATACATGTACAAATGACTAAAACGTGTAAGAGAAAGTTGTGTTACTAATCAACCATAAAGGAGACAAGTGGAGGAAGAGTCAGGTTCAAGGAGATGACTCAACCTGACTTGAGGAAGTGAATCAGAGGACCTTTTGGAGATTTTCACTCATAAGGACCATCAAGAATATATAAGCTAATTAGCATGACACTAGAGACAAAAGTTGGATATGACGTGTTATGGGTATAAGCCAGGTGTGACTGACTGAAGTCTAAACAAGTACTGCATCTTTTTTGTCCCTTGATGTGAAAGGTAAGAATTTATAGTTAGGAGTACCAAGAAGGTACAAAAGAGGACATCAGAAAAGAAGTGGAGGACTTCCTTCCATAGATGAAACAGGTAGTGCACTATGATCCTCAATGATCAGCTCTTGATCTTTCTTATGCCGACTCGTAGTAGTTGCAGCTTTCGATCAAAAGTGTAAATCCTCGAAAAGGATGGTGGCTACTATTACAATGGCAGTTTTCTAGTCATCTATGAGCAGATGAACTTAATGCAAGCAAAAGAGAATAAGAACAAGCAAGAATTTAATCAAGTTAAGCGACCTAAAATTGTTTAACTTCGACCAACTTGAAGTTTATGAACACACATTACATGTTTTAACTTGAACACATATTAAAAGACAATGAAACACCTTGCTTTCCTCATATAAATAGCACAGGCAGATAGAAAATCAAACTGTTCCTACAATTTAGAGTATCAATCTACTACAGAAACAAACTCTAAAGATCAGCATTAATCTCAAAATCTGCAACTAGATTAGTCTATCAAGAAGAATATATCAATTAATCAATCAAATAGGCTTCAATCCCAAATTAGTACAAAGAGACTATACTACTACAACAACATACCCATTGAAAGCCAACAAAGTGGGGTCTGGAAAGGGTAGACAACAAGCAATTAAAAGGAATACGAAAAAGAAATAACAAAAGCGAATAAGTCACGGCAAATACTGTAAAAGGGCAGACTGAAAAAAGGAGCAGACCAGCAAGATGAAGGACACAGGCCATCTTATGAGGCGAGGTGTATTTGGGGGAAAGGAATGCAACTCTTGCAATGTGACACTCAGGAGGCAATGCACTTAGCAGTTGGTCATCACAAGGTGTCCTAAAAAACCCTTGTCTAAGAGTAGCTGATTGTGATTCCCAAACAGTTTTCCAAACAGGTTGTAGCAATGTGGGAGGCCAATTCTGCCCTTCAACATCAGGAAACAACTGATTAATCATTCTCTCAAGCTTTGTACCTCCCCATCCTCTAGAAAAGAAAGGTGGGCTTAGTTTTGTTCTGTGTACAAACGCACCATAAACATGGTCCAATACATAATGGAGCATTCCAATATTCACTGTTACCATCTTTAGTAATTAAAATCCCCTTTATTTGTATTAGATCCAAACTCCAGGAAATAATGTAATTTCACCAATCAAAAAAGAAAGAAAGGGAACAAGGGTGATATGCGAGAAACACAAGGGATGTTGGGCAGACAAACTATGGGCGGAGTGCGTGACTTGTATGTATGTAAGAAATTTACTATAATGTAACTGAAGATTGCCGCATAATAACTTTTTTCCTGTTTTGCACTTTTCATCTCTCAAATACTATTATTTAGATTTTGGTCCTTGATCATTTTTTATTAAGTATATTTTTTATTTTTAATTAATTAATTTTTTTTATTTCGTTATATATGATTTTTCAAAAATTAATATGTTAGTTTTTAATTATCGATGTGTTTTTTTAAATTCATAAGATTACTCTATATTCAAGCATAATATAGATCTAAGTAATTCAAATACCAAATATTTTATCCGTTTAAAAGAAAATGTCATTTTTTATATTTAGTAGTAACTTTCTAAAGTGTGTTTATACACTACACACATCTTTAATTTAAGATAACAAGATTAAAAAATCTTTTTATTTTTTTAAATTGTATGTCGAGTCAAACTAAGAAAAATAAATTGAGGCAAATGGAGTATATAATTTAATTAAGTGGAAATTAAGTATGCTAAATTAACTATTATAAGGAGTAAACTTAAAATATGTTATAACTAAAGGACTAAAAGTTCAATTATCCTTTCTCTTCCTTGTTTTGTGCAATGATGGTGACTATGGGCCAAAGAAAGGAAGTAGTGGATAAAGATCTGAGCTGTAAGTCTGTAACACCCCTTAATTATTATTTTTGATTGAAATTGATATCACATATTATGGTTAAAATAATATTTAGGTACGATTGCCAACCCTAGGATTAATTGCTTATTGGGTTGGTGATTTGGAGTTTGAATTGACAATGGAATAATTCTTGATTAGTGCAGCTAATCATTTGCCTGCAAAACACATAAGCCTTTAGTTTAGACTACCATTTGATTAAAGTTGTTTATTTTTGTTTTTACATTTAAGTAAAAAAGCAGAAAAAACAAAGAAACTAGATGCTCATTGGAGGATCTAAAACCTAGGCTCGAATACTAATTTTGCCATGATCTAAAATTTCGGGCCTTGTGATCGGAACTAGGGGGTACACCGGACCAGACGGAATGGATTGGAATCGTCGTTTTTTCTGGACCGAGGACCGGATCTGAATTAATCCGGTCCGGTCCGGACCTGAGAAATCCGGTTCGGTTCGGGTTTTGGACCGGTTAGACCTGTTTTTTTTAATGCAATTTTTAATTTATTTTAATTTGTAAATTTTTAACAATGTATTCGTTTATCAATCTCATTAAATATGTTTGTTTTTTTTCTTATCCTTCAATATATTTGATTTGAATAGGTATACCGACACGACACCAATCTTTCAGATCCAACATCATATATCAGGTGGGTGTGAGTTGCACCGAAACTCTATATTATTTTGTAATTAAGTTGACTTGACATTCTCAAATAAAACTTGACAATCTTGATGCTCCACTTGCCATTAAATCAAACCAACGAGTCCACAAAAATGACCTCACCATCCATATCATCATATTGCACATCTAGTCATAAAGAAAAAAAATAGATAAATATTGTCAAACATTAGAAATTATAAGTTTTAAAAAATAATTATAAGAGATAAAAATAACATTACATTTCTCAATTTCCTCCAAATCTTTCAAATTTTCTAAAACATCTAATTAGAAGAGTTATAAAAATTAACATT
Source organism: Przewalskia tangutica (assembly GCA_029844215.1). Taxonomy (NCBI): domain Eukaryota; kingdom Viridiplantae; phylum Streptophyta; class Magnoliopsida; order Solanales; family Solanaceae; genus Przewalskia; species Przewalskia tangutica. The sequence goes on from CM056737.1 coordinate 53,606,167, forward strand.
ACCTAGAATTTTTGAAAAATAATAATAAATAAATAAAATATGGAACCGGTCCATTCAGGTTCGGACCGGATCATTACTATTTTTACCCGGACCGAACCGAAAAACTGGAATCTTCAATAATGAAGGACCGGGGACCGGATCTAGAATCCACCGGTCCGGTCCGAAAATTTACACCCCTAATCGGAACATGATAACCCACTTGCATGTTTGTATGAATGACCCTCTTAGCATGTTTGTATGAATACCCTATCGGTGATGTTTGTATAAATGACCTCTTGACATGTTTGTATGAATGACCCTCTCGACAATATTCGTATGAATGACCCTCTTGGCTAGATAATATTTCTTTCGTGTTTTGTGTCGGCTATGTTCCTCATGGCTAGATGTGCCTTCCTTTTGACATTCCCTTCATTATATAGCCATATTGGCTAGGTTTGTGTTGTCCTTGTGACGTTTTACTCATTATGTCACGAACCGATTTCGGGCCCGCGACTGGTGTCTTACCCGGGCACCATAGTAGGTATACATCAGAGAAAATCAGCGGAATAAAACTCATAGACATGGAACAATGTAAAATAAGAAACAGGCTAACCGATATGTCGCCTTTCTGCATATATATATATATCAAAACCCGAACAGTTATCCTTTACAAAACCCAACTCACAACAGGACTACAGACCTCTAAGAGTTTGACATAACAACTATGACGGGACAGGGCCACGCCATACCCCTGAATGTACATGTACCTACACTGACAGGAAACCATACCAAAAGATAAGCCTCCAGAGAAACGGAGCTTCCCAATACGCAGAACCGTGATCCTATGAGCGAGGTTCAACAACCGGTGTACCTCTACCTGCGGCATGAACACAGCCCCCCGAAGGAGGTCAGTCCTAAATATCAATTACCAATAGATTTCAGACTGAACAACATGTACCAAGTATGTGAAACTGAAAGTACTGTAATGAAATCACGTTTTATCTTTTAAAAGACCATTTCACAATATATAGCGATGTATGTCAAGTCGTGACGACGCCTTAAAATCATTACTCACATATAACCATGGGTCTCACGCCCACAATATCAATCCTGCCCGTGGAATTCCTTCCTCACCGCCGGCATTTCATGATATAAAATAACACCCATATGTGTACCTGAACACCAGATTCCGTGCGGCCATAAACGACCGGCCAAGTAGAGAGCCAACTATCGATCCACTGCATCATAAAACTTAACGCCAAATACGAAGCCAACTACGGATCCGGCTGCGTCACGCAATCGACCGACAAGATCTTAAGCCAACGCGTGCGAGCCTCATCAGTATCACGAGATATGACCGGGGCAAGTATCTTAAGCCATCTACCAGAGCCTGCCGGTTCACGAGAAATGACCAGGACAAGTATCTAAGTGTGCCTGTAATCACATATATAAATCAAGCCCGTGACCACTCATCACTGCGTCAAGCTTCATGGATAGCTAGTCCATGGACTAATAACATCACCCGGGAATTGAACCCGCACCATGGCCGCATGCCCCCGGAATCTCTCATCGGTGAAAGCATGACCATGGAACAATCATAGTGGAAGCATACCCGTGGACCATCCATCAGTGTCGGTATGTCCAAGTAAATAGCAAGATGGCCGGCCCTCCATCGAGAGACGCGGTAGCATAAGAATACAACACTTGCACAACAAGGCTATCACAAGCAAGCATAGACAAGTTACCATACTTCTAGACTTTAATTAACATGTAAATTGATTCACCATTTTATAACTCAAGGTACTTTCGTTTTATGCCAACAATCCGGGTTTTAACCCCAAAGTACTACGTATTTCGACTTTCTTAAAAAAGATCCCTTTTTACGTAAAAGCCACACGATACTTGTCACGACCCGACCTCGGGCCCGCAACTGGTGCCTTACCCCTGGCACCCTAGTGATAATACATCAGAGAAAATCAGCGGAATAAAACTCATAGAGATGGAACAATATAAAAGAAGAAACAGGCCAACCGATAGGTCGTCTTTCAGCATATATATATAAAACCCGAACAGTTATCCTTTACAAAACCCCACTTACAACAGGACTACAGACCTCTAAGAGTTTTTATAACAACTATGACGGGACAGGGCCCCGACATACCTGTCACGACCCGACCCCAGGCCCGCGACTGGTGCCTACCTGGGCACCCTTACAGGTACACATCAGAGAATAGTAGCGGAACATACATACATAAACTTAACAAGAATTAAATAATAGGTTAGCCGATAAGGCTACCTTCCTGGATACATATAAACATGTAAAACCAAAAGCAGTTACCTCTTTTTTTTCTCTTACAAAGCGACCCACAAGATATGACTACAAACCTCTAAGAATTTCTGACATAACCACTGTGACGGGACAGGGCCCCGCCATACCCCTGAATGTACACAAAACTACAACCTCAGGGAACCGTACCAAAATACAAAGCCTCTGGAGAAATGGAGCTTTCCAAGAACTGAACAGTGATCCTAAAAGTGCGGATCAACAAGCTATGTACCTCAACCTGCGGCATGAACGCAGCCTCCCGAAGGAGGTCAGTACGAAATATGTACCAAGTATGTGAAACTGAAATACTGTAATGAAATCATAACAGTCTATATAAAGCTGGAGACATGTATGATAACCAGAACAACAATACACTGTGCCTTGCTGAAGTGAAAGTAATGAAAGCCAGTTTTTACCTTGTACAAACTATTTCAACACATGAACAATAGTCACACCAGGGCTATGGGAGCCCTCAAATATCATCACATAGTCCAGTAAGGGTCTCAAGCCCACAAATATCAAAGCGTGCCCGTGGAATCTCCCATTACTGCCGACAACCATAAGTGTAAAATATAACCATGTGACGCGCCCGTGGCATCCCACCTCACTGTCGGCGTACACATATACAATACATATATATATATCTCCTGCCCGTGGAATCCCACATCACTGCCGACAACCATAAGTGTAACATACAACCATGTGACGCGCCCGTGGCATCCCACCTCACCGCTTACATACATATACAATACATATATATATATCTCCCGCCGTGGAATCCCACATCATTGCGATACCATAAGTGTAACATACAACCACGTGACGCGCGTGACATCCCACCTCACCGCTTACAGCACACATACAATACATATATATATATATATATATATATATATATATATATATATATATATATATATATATATATCATGCCGTGGAATCCTCATCTCGTACATGACTTCATGGAGAGCTAATCCATGGGTAATAATCGTATATAACATGATCGCATGCCCTAATCCTCATCGTATAAGATGGCCATAGGGTAATAATCGATATAACACGCCCGTGGAATCACTCATCTCGTACATGTCTTCACGAGAGCTAGTCCATGGAGTAATAGTCGACATAACACGGTCGCATGCCGGAATCCTCATCGTATAAGCATGACCATGGGTAATAAAACAACCGAATCTAACCCGACTCGTCGCGTGCCGGAATCCTCATCGTATAAGCATGTCCAAGGAGTAATAAGAACAATCCGAATCTAACCCGCATCACAGTCGCATGCCGGAATCCCACATCGTATAAGCATGTCCAAGGATCAATCACAATGAAGCATACCCGTGAAGCCTCGTCATCGTCTTATCGCCACGACTGCTCGGGGCGTGATCGCGCCACGGCACCCAAGTAGTCATACATCGAGTAATCGGAAATATAAAGCAAGACATGAAACAATTTATAAAATAAGACACGCCTTATGTGAGAAAACATCGCTTTCGCATATATATATATAAACATGGTTTAGCTACATCCGACATCGCATAAATACTTGACTACGCACTTCTAAGGAAATATACAACTATGGCGGACGGCCCTCGCCACGACCTCGAGGCGCGTGATCGTGCCTTACCGGCACCCAAGTAGTCATACATCGAGTAACCAATGGAATATAAAACAAGACAGAAACGATTTAAAACAATAAGACACGCTTTATCGATGAAAAGCTTGCCTTTCGGCATAATATAAATAACTCAAGTTTTGCGACATCCCAACTGCATAATAGTACTCTGCACCTAAGGAAGTAAACAACTATGGCGGACAGGCCGCCATACCCCGATCAGATAAAACTATCTACAATACAGGAGATCATACCCAAAAGTAGAGCCTCCGAGAAGATGGAGCTCCCGACACCAACGCAAAGATCCTAAGGATGTGGATCTAAAGCACTGCCGCCCTTACTGCGGCAGATTTAACGCAGCTTCAAGGAGGTCGATAACAGTACTAAGTATGTGAAACTATAAAGTACTTTAAAATGAAATCAAAGTATTTAAAACCTTTTCACAAATACAATCGATTCAATTGCACATAGTACACATCACAAACAACAGCGATAATAGAAAGATCAGAATGTCTATTCTAGGCCGCGAATGATCAAGCAAGGCCAATCGCCCATAGTATCATTCTGCGTGCCTAGTCTCCGACTTTCGCGGCCGCATAGTCACACATAGACCCGCACGAGGTAGCCCTCGCATCGGGGCAGCTGACCCCAGATCCGCCTAGGCTCCCGCACCGCATAGCCTCAAAAGACCGCGTAGTCTCAACAGACCGCATAGGAATCCCCACATCAGGCTAGACGCCGAATGATCAATCTGGAGCATACCGCGCTCCGCATAGTCTCACAGATCGCATAGGCCGTATAGACCGCGAGGCAAGCCCTCAGATAATAGTCGAGGGCAGGTGATACAAGAATAAAGATAACGGACTTACGGTTAGCAACGTAAGCACAGCAAGAACGACTTTACACAAAGATTACTAACACGTAGCATCATGATATGTCTACTTATCAAACAATCTTACTACACTTAACAGAGATCAATACAAGGCTTTTATAAACAAACAAGTAAATTCCTTTTATCATTCTTAAGTCATATACCTAACTTCCCATAAAGCTAGCATAACTCTTAAGCTTTTTGTTTTAAAACCAGATATTTATCTTACGTTAAAAATGATTCAAGATTCTTTTGAAATGTTTTCATTCTATTATTCAGGGCTTAAGCGGAGGCATTGCGTAAGTATTATTCAGGCTTAAGCCGTGAGGCATTGCCGTAAGTATTATTTAGTTAACACATGTACGTCTACCGTACTATATTGTAAAATATCATGCTTAGGCAGAATCACATACCTTCTCAAAAAACCACCGCCAAGTCAATATGTCGCAAAGCAGAGTCACTATAATAGTCACAGATATCTATCAAAGACTACTCGAGGGTCATTCTAAACAGAGGTTCACAATTCTACGGAAAGTCGGGCAAAGACAACCCTACCCTGAGCTATATAAGTTCATCGTGAAAACAATCACATGTAAGTACAAATGTGATTATTCTTCTTTAAAACCTTCTACTGTGGTAATAGTTCAATTCTTTCTCGTGATATTCTTCTAAGTATTTATACTTATCCTTATACTACAACATGAAGTATTCTCTAATTCAAAAGAGGTTAGGATTATTACCTCGGTAAGCCCAATAATATCCTAGATAAAGTCGCACTGAGCAAGGTTTAGCTCCTAAGTCAGACGCCTTAGCTCCAAGAAACCTTAGGTTCTTCACAACTTCTACCAAAGACTAAGGATTTGGGCTAGGTATTTTGGGCATTATAACGATACTAGAAGACAACTTTTCTACCAAGGGAGGGGGTAGATTTCGGCTAGCTAGTGGGTTAGGCCCTCGCCAAACTCACAAGGAGGGAAGGGGTGTTGACGAAAAGCTCACAAAGGGAGAGGAGGATTTTTCAAGACTTGGAAGATTTGTGGATGAAGAACTCTTCATCTAAAGGGGGTATTTATAGGTCGAAGTGGCCAACCAATGGCCAAGATTAAGACAAGTGCAAGGCAAGTGTAGGGTGAGGATTAACTATACACAAATATCCTACCAACTCCTTGACTTGTGCACAAGGCACAAAAACGTGCCAAGGCTCTTCAATTCGTCCAAATGGGCGATTCTAAGTCCACCAATGGGAGGTGCGAGTGTTGCCTCCCGTTGGTCCAAAATGTTTCGCCTCTGGAAAAATCCGCAAAATTAGAAATGGCATAGCGGAATTTTCCTACGAAAGTCGTGGAAACGCTTCGTCGAAACGATTCTTTAAGCGAGTTGTGTACAAAAAAACGCCCAAGGCTAACTTTAAAGCCAAACTCTTTAGACGTATTCCCGTACGCATATACTGAAATACGGGTATAACATTCTCCTCCTTAGAAACATTCGTCGAATGTTCCTTCTCAAGACGATTATCGAAGCTTAAACAGCTTAGCAAATGCCACACACGCCACAAACAACACTTAGGCATAAATGATAATGGAAATTTACAAGTAGGAGAGTGAATTACCCGGAGGTGTGGGAATAGGTGAGGATACTTCGCCTCATGTCCTCCTCGGCTTCCCACGTCATCTCCTCCCGAGCTCGTTCCGCCACAAGACTTTGACGGAAGCCACGCCCTTCGTCCCAGACGCCTAACGACGATCGACTATCGCTATGGGAATCTCCTCATACCGATAACCCCCGGTCACCGGACATCGTCAATCGGTGTACCTAGATGGATCCCCGATACATCTCCTCAAAGATAGATACGTGAAACACCGGATGACCGCCTCCGGACGGACGGCAGATTCAACTCGTAGGCAACCTTGCCTACCGCGACAATCTGAACGCCCAATGTACCTTGGCCGAGTTTCCTTCTTCCGAATCTCATCACACCCTTCGTGGGTGACACCTTTAGAAAACCCAATCATGAACCTCGAACTCAAGATGCCGACGACGATGATCCGCATACGACTGGCCGACTCGAGTCAATAGCCGCTCGGATAAGCTTCACCTTATCCATCGCTGCCGCACCATCTGTCCCACTAGCCGCACTCACCCACATCGAACCAACCTATAGGCGATCCGCACTTCCTCCCATACAAGGCCTCATAAGGCGCCATCCGAATCTTGGAGTGGTAGCTATTATTATACGCGAACTCAACTAGAGGCAAATGATCCTCCCAACTACCATCGAAGTCAATAACACGTGCTCGCAGATATCACAAGAGTGCGGATAGTGCGCTCGCTGTCGTCGTCTGCTGGATGAAATGCAAGACTCGTGCTCACTGCCCCTAAACCCTCGAAGGACCTCTGGTTAGCCGAATCGGGCTCTGTCGATATGATCGAAGTGGGGACTCCATGCACCGACGATCTCTGATGTAAAGTCCGCATAATCCTCACCAAAAGTCGTCCGGACGGGAAGAAAGTGGGCTGATTTCACACCGTCGACGATAACCCATATAGAATCATGTCTCCTCCGAGTGCGAGGTAATCCCGTGATGAAGTCCATGTTGATTACCTCCCACTTCCGTGTCGGATCTCAATCGCTCAGAATAAACCACTGTGCCTCCGTGCTCTACCTTCACTGCCGACAACACGCACCGAGCTACGAACTCGCAACGCCCTCTTCAAGCCATCCCACCAATACACCGATCTAAGGTCGTGGTACATCTTAGTCGACCCCGGATGGATAGAGTAACGCGCGCAGGTGCTTCCCCAAGAACTCGCCAAGTCCTGAAACATCCGGAACACACAGTCGCTTCTCAAACCTTAGCACCCATGGTGCTACCTCGAAAGGACTCGCCTCACGTAAGAGTCAGATCACGATATCGAATCAAAGTTGGATCTCGAATCTGCCTCTTCACCTCCTCGATGATGGAAGACTCGCAACCTCACGAACTCTAACCCCATCGCTATCGGAATCAATCAAACGGACACCAAGGCTCGCTAACCGATGCAAATCACGAACCATGTCCCTCCTCTCTAGTTGCACATCCGATAGGCTCCCATCGACTACGACTAAGAGCATCGCCACAACATCGGCCTTCCCGTGGTACAGATATCAACATCGTAATCCTTAAGCAACTCTAACCACCGCTCTCGCCGTAAGTTCACTCCTCGGTGAAGATATACGGAGGCTCTTGTGATGCAGTATAAATATCCACGTGAACCCCATACAAATAGTGCCTCCAGATCTTCAAAGCGTGAATCACTACCGCTAACTCCAAATCATGGGGGTAGTTCCTCTCGTGTTTCTTCACTGTCGGGATGCATATGCTATAACTCGCCATGCCGCATCAACACACATCCCAACCCGATGCACGACGATCACAATACACCACATAACCGTCTGGACCTCGGAAGAGTAAGAACGGGCGATGCGTCAATCTCTCTTTCAAGAATCGAAACCCCGCCACAAGCATCACCATCAAACTTGGCCGCTTCGAGTCGGCCTAGTCAATGGTGCGAGAGATAAGCAAACTTCTCCACGAACCGCCGATAATAACCCGCAAGGCCCGTAAATCGCGAACCTCGCCGAGTAAGAGGTCTAGGCCAAGTCCCGATCGCCGATCTTGGCGTATCCACTCGAATGCCATCGGCCCATAATATGCCCGAAACGCCACCGAAGTCAACCAAAACTCACATTTGGAAAACTTGGCGCATAATCACGATCTCGAGAATCACAAGACAGCCTCAAATGCTCGCATGCTCCTCGCACGAGCGAATAAACCAAGATATCATCAATGAACACTATCACAAACGTGTCCAAAAATGGTTTGAACACTCGGTTCATCAAATCCATGAATACCGCCGAGCATTGGTCAACCTAAAAGACATGACTGAACTCATAATGCCTGCACGTCCGGAATGCGATCCTAGGGACATCCACCTCTCCGACACGAACGATGATAGCCCGAACGCAGATCAATCTTGAGAAACATCTCGCGCCCGCAATCCAGTCGAACAAATCATCAATCCCGGGAAGCGGGGTATCTGTTTAATGGTCACCTTGTTCACCGTCGTAATCAACACACGTGCGCAGCGGCCCCGCCCTTCTTCTTCACGAACAATACCGGCGCTTCGGAGAAACACTAGGTCGATAAAACCCTTCTCCAAAGAAATCCCTAAGCCGGTCCTTCAACTCTCTCAACTCGGCGGTGCCATTCGTATGGCGGAATGGAAATAGCCGAGTGTCCGCAATATGTCAATACAAAACTCAATCTCCTCTCGGAGGGATACCGGAGGTCATCCGAAACACGCCTGGGAACTCACTGACCATCGAACTGATCAAAGTGCGCACCGCAGCCTTCAGATCAAACACCCAACGAGATGGTAGATATACCCTTCTGCACTATCTTCCTAGCGCGAGGTAGGAAATAAACCTACCTCGGCGATACCGTGCTCCTCCCACTCAACAACCGGCCTCGTGAAACTGGAACTGCACTACTTCTCTCTGCGGTCTACATTGGCGTAGCAAGAAGCTAGCCAATCCATCCCCATAATCACGTCGAAGTCAATCATCTCCAACTCTATCAAGTCGGCAGGTCCGACGATCAGAACGGTCACAGACAAGCTCTATATACCGCCGAGCTACCACCGAATCACCATCGGCGTAGCTACCTCGAAAGCGGTTCATGGACTCGTGCTCTATCCCTATCCTACTAGCAACAAGCGGAGATATATGGGGCAGTAGAACCCGATCTATCAAAGCATACACATCAAACCCGAGAACCGATAAGGTACCGACGACATCGCGTGAGGCCTCCCGATCCCGCTACCGGACAAAGCATATATGCGCTCGAGGACCGCTAGAATAGGACTGCGCCACGACCTGCCGCGACCTGATCCACGTGTACCTTGCCTCCGGGCGAGTAATCGCTCGGGATGAAGAAGCGCAATGCACTCGTAGCCGAGCCTACCACCGCCGCCCGGCCGGACAAACTCGCAGTGACCGCTGGCCACAAGTATAGCAGGCTCCCGGAGTACAGCTCCCAGAATGGTATCTGCCCCAACGGGCACACTGAGCAGACCTCGAACGGTTAGCACTCGCTACTCGAAATCAAGTCCGGGGCCCGACTGCCCCATCGCCTGGGCCGGCCTTGAAAATGAGGTAGAGCGCTCTGCTTGGCCGTGGTGCACCGACTTCACGCCGCCACCCCGAGGACCACTAAAAGAACCGCCGTCTTGGCCTTCTTCTGGCCGATATCGCCTACCCGACGGTCTCGCGCCTCGCATCCTAGTCATGAGCTGCATGCGGTAATGTCCATACCCGTTGAAGAGAAACACCCGCATACGACTCGCCATATAATCATCTAGCCCTGACGTAGCGGTGTACCCTATCCTCCATATCTGCTACCAATGCCGGGACATATCTAGCCAAAGAATCAAACTCGACATTGTATTCTCGACGGTCGCCCCCGTCTCAAAGGAAGAATCTATCACCGTGCCCTCCTCATTCGCGGAGGCAAGAAGTGTGTGAGAAAAGCCTCAAAACTCATCCCATATCGCTGAGGTGCATGCTCTCGGAAAGCTCCTATGAATCAAACTAATCGATCGCGGTGTCACGCACCGTGACGCAACCGAATGTCACACCTCGCCTCAAGCCACGATCACCGCGATAATCCTCTGCGGTTGACGGATGAACTCCCGCGGATCATCCTCCGCCTCGACCAGTAAAACTCGCGGGCTACAACTCAAGAAATTCGCACCTCAAACTATCTCGCCTCGGTGCACTACGGTACGACCGAGCCGAGCCGAACTGCCGTGATCCGGCCTCTCAGACGGGCCACAACTTTAGCCAAAAGTGGGCCATCTCTTGATTTCCTAACCTCCGCCAGCCGTGGGGCAGGAGGTGTGGTGCGTGGTCTCGCTGGGGCCGGGCGTCATAGAACTCGCCGCCTCGTATAGGCGGGCACGAGCCCTCGTGACTCGGGTGTCTGCTAGCCTCCTCGGCCGCTTGCCTCCGGGCCCGGTTGCCTTTACGCGAGGCATAATCACATAGAAAGGAATACGTTAGAGGGTCCAACCTATAACACACTTCTAAAGCACGATCTCGGAATGAGAAGAATGAAACCAATCCTAAATATCCTATAGCCTCTCGATTATTGGTGTGGTGCACAACACACCGATAATCAAGACTACTAGATACGGCCTGTAGACACTTTCCGAGGATTAATCGCTCGATACCACTTTTGTCACGACTCGTTAGCCCGTGGATCGTGCTCACGGGCACCCAAGTAGTCATACATCGAGTAACCGGAATATAAAACAAGACAGAAATGCTTTAAAACAATAAGACATGCTTTATCGATGAAAAGCTTGCCTTTCGGCATAATATAAATAACTCAAGTTTTGCGACATCCCAACTGCATAATAGTACTACGGACCTAAGGAAGTAACAACTATGGCGGACATTTCCCGCCATACCTCGATCGCACAAAACTATCTACAATACAGGAGATCATACCCAAAAGTAGAGCCTCCTAGAAGATGGAGCTCCCGACACCAACGCAAAGATCCTAAGGATGTGGATCTAGCACTGCTTGCCCTTACTGCGGCATGAACGCAGCCCAAGAAGGTCAAGATAACAGTACCAAGTATGTGAAACTATAAAGTACTTTAAAATGAAATCAAAGTATTTAAAACCTTTTCACAAATACAATCGATTCAATGCACATAGTGCCACATCACAAACAACAACGGTAATAGAAAGATCAGAATGTGTCTATTCTAGGCCGCGAATGATCGCAAGGCTAATCGCCCATAGTATCATTCTGCGTGCCTAGTCCTCGGGACTTTCGCGGCCGCATAGGTCACACATAGACCGCGTGAGGTAGCTCCTCGCGTCGGGGGCAGCCAACCCCGAGATCCGCCTAGGCTCCCGCAGCCGCATAGCCTCAAAAGACCGCATAGTCTCAGCGGACCGCATAGGAATCCGCGTCGGGCTAGGCGCGGAATGATCAATCTCGAGCATACCGCCGCTCCGCATAGTCTCACAGACCGCATAGGCGTATAGACCGATCGCGTCGGCAAGCCCTCGATAATAGTCGGGGCGGTAGTGATACAAGAATAGATAACGGACTTACCGGTTAGCAACGTAAGCACAGCAAGAATGACCCCTTACACAAAGATTACTAACACAGTAGCATCATGATATGTCTACTTATCAAACAATCTTACTACACTTACCAGAGATCAATACAAGGCTTTTATAAACAAGCAAGTAAAATTCCTTTTATCATTCTTAAGTTGTTATACCTAACTTCCCATAAAGCTAGCATAACTCTTAAGCTTTTGTTTTAAAACCAGATATTTATCTTCTGTTAAAAATGATTCAAGATTCTTTTGAAATGTTTTCGTTCTTATTATTCAGCTTAAGCGAGGCATTCTGTAAGTATTATTCGGCTTAAGCGTGAGGCATTGCTTAGTAAGTATTATTTAGTTAACACGTATGCGTCACTGTACTATATTGTAAAATATCATGCTTAGGCGAATCACATACCTTCTCAAATAAAACCACGCTAAGTTGAATATGTCGCAAGGTGAGAGTCACCTATAATAGTCACATATATCTATCAAAGACTACTCGAGGTCATTCTAAATGAGGGTTCACAATTCTACGGAAAGTCGGGCAGCACAACCCTACCGGTGAGCTATATAAGTCTCAGTGAAAACAGTCTATGTGAAATACAGTGTGATTATTCTTCTTTTAAAACCTTCTACTGTGGTAATAGTTCAATTCTTTCTTGTGATATTATTCTAAGTATTTATACTTATCCTTATACTACAACAGTAAGTATTCTCTAATTCAAAAGAGGGTTAGGATTATTACCTCGGTAAGCCCAATAATATCCTAGATAAAGTCGCGCCTGAGCACGGTTTAGCTCCTAAGTTGTACGCCCCGGTAGCTCCAAGAAACCTTAGAAGTTCTTCACAACTTCTACCAAAGACTAAGGGATTTGGGCTAGGGTATTTTGGGCATTATAACGATACTAGAAGACAACTTTTCTACCAAGGGAGGGGGGGTAGATTTCGGCTAGGCTAGGGGTTAAGCGCCCGCCAAACTCCAAGAGGAGGGAAGGGGTGTTGGACGAAAAGCTCACAAAGGGAGAGGGGAGGATTTTTCAAGACTTGGAAGATTTGTGGATGAAGAACTCTTCATCTAAAGGGGGGTATTTATAGGTCAAGAAGTGGCCAACCAATGGCCAAGATTAAGACAAGTGCAAGGCAAGTGTAGGGTGAGGATTAACTATACACAAATATCCTACCAACTCCTTGACTTGTGCACAAGGCACAAAAAACGTGCCAAGGCTCTTCAATTCGTCCAAATGGACGATTCAAGTCCACCAATGGGAGGGTGCCAAGTGTTGCCCTCCCGTTGGTCCAAAATGTTTCGTCTCTCGGAAAAATCCGCAAAAATTAGAAATGGCATAGCCGGAATTTTCCCTACGAAAGCTGTGGAAACGTTTCGTCGGAAAACGATTCTTTAAGCGAGTTGTGTACAAAAAAAAAACGTCCAAGGCTAACTTTAAAGCCAAACTCTTTGTACGTATTCCCTTACGTACATACTCTGGAAATACGGGTATAACAGCCATACTCGATCAGACAAAACTATCTCTGACGGGAGATCATACCCAAAAGTAGAGCCTCCGAAAAGATGGAGCTCCCGACACCAACGTAGAGATCCTAAGAATGTGGATCTATATCGCCACTGCTCGGTCTGTTCCGTGGTAGAGCTCGCCTCTTTATACGCTCGGCACGAAGGAGGTCAAGATAACAGTACTAAGTATATGAAATCGTAAAATACTTAAATGAAACATATCATTTTAAAATTGCAAGTATGTATAAAACAACCATGAAACCGCGCATAGTGCCACATCACAACAAGCGACAAGCAGATAGGTAAGCAGAATAGTCTTTTCTAGGCTGCGAATGATCAGCGAGACCAATTGCCCGTAGTATCACCACGCAAGCCTAATCTGGACTCCGTAGTCCGCATAGGCCAATCACATAGGCCGCATAGTATATAACCCCGCATCGGGTAGATACTCCTCGGCATCGCCCGACTCGTCCGCATGGCCACATAGGCCGCGCAGGTATAACCCGCACACTAACACCGGAACTCCGTAGCTCTGCATGGGTCCCTTGACCCGCGTGAGGTATTCTCGAATCATGGTCCTGCATCGCCGAGTCTACTCCTCAGCATCGGGAGTGCCAGCCTTAAC